>ML357898.1:0-19856 GCA_005239505.1 Nicotiana paniculata | reverse complement strand
AGCTTGAATTGGAGTGTGATTCATGGTTTCGACGTTGTTTGATGTGATTTGAGGCCTCGAGCAGGTCAGTGGGATGTTATGGAGCCGTGTCGTGTGATTGGACGGGGTCCCGGGGACCTCGGGTGTGTTTCAGGGTGGTTTCAAATCATTTCGGGCTGTTTTGAAATGGCTGATGCTGGTGTCTGGTGTTGTTCTTCGCGTTCGCGGGGATCCCCTCGCGTTCGCGAAGAAGGATTTGGCTTCAGGGACTTTGTTCTTCGCGTTCGCGAAGGGTGCCTCGTGTTCGCGAAGAAGCAAAATCTCTGTTGCGCGGGTCTGATTTCGGAGACTTATATCTCACAATATATAAGGAATTTTGAGATGATGTAAAATTTAAGTTGTAGTACTTTGTGTCTAATTTCTAGAAAAGTAAACCATTTAGCATTTGGATTTGTGTACAAAGAGTTATGGCTGATATACTACAGGGTGTCCGGGAAGATGAAGAAGAAATTTGTGTTACATAGGGATAACTTTGGAAGCTTATATCTCGAAATATATAAAGAATTGGGAGATGACCAAAACATTAAAGTT
This sequence comes from Nicotiana paniculata, assembly GCA_005239505.1. Taxonomy (NCBI): domain Eukaryota; kingdom Viridiplantae; phylum Streptophyta; class Magnoliopsida; order Solanales; family Solanaceae; genus Nicotiana; species Nicotiana paniculata. Next base: position 19,286 of record ML357898.1, on the reverse strand, counting down.
ATATATCTCGGAGTCTAGTTTTCAGAACATTAAACCATATGTCATTTGGAGGTATTTGAAAAATGTTATGACCATTTTACTAAAGGCTGTCTGAGAATAGTTTGGAATTGCTTTTCGAGATTTTTTGTTCTTCGCGAACGCGAGGGTAGGCCCGCGAACGCGGAGAAGACTTACCTGGAAGTTTATAAGTTTGCAAAAAATGGGTTAGGCTCATTTCATATCATTTTACTCCATGGGAGACGACCTAGGGGCGGTTTTGGAGTTCCATCTTCATCATCTATGTCAAGGTAAGTGATTCTCACCTATTTCAAGTTAAATACTTGGATTATATATATATATTTTAACATGGAAATTCATGGAAAATTAGTGAAAACTTGGGGTTTTGGTAGAAAACCTAGAAACTAGTATTTTTAGATTTTGACCACGAAATAGGACTTAGGGATTTGGAATAAATTATATATTTGAGTTCGTGAGGTTATGGGTAATGTTTATCTTCGATAATTTTCGAAATTCGGTCACGCGGGCTCGAGCGTGATTTTTATCGACTTTTTGATCGGGGTTAGGAATTTTTATAAACTGGATTCTAATGGATATTTGACCATATATTAATGGATTTGTGTAATTATTGGCTAGTTTTAGGGCGTTGTGCATCAATTTGATTCATCGGAAGGGCTTGGAAGCCAGTTATGAAACATCAGAGCGAGGTAAGTCTCCTTTCTAACCTTGTAAGGGGGAATTCTCCCCATAGGTGAAATAATCAATCATGTGCTACTATTTGTGGGGGCTACGTACGCACGAGGTGACGAGAGTCTGTTCGTAGCTACTATTATGCTTATGTCCTAGTAGTCTAGTACCCAAAATCATGTTTTATTTTCCGTACTTGTAACTTTACTGATAAACTTAAAAATGTTTAAACCTTATCGAACTTGGCAAATGAATTTCTAGAAAATATTTACATACTATCTTCGTGACCATTAAAAGAGAATTATCACTTCCTTGGGTAATTGTTTTCCTGATAAAGTCTGGATTTACTGTTTGAATGTGTGTATCTATGAGTACCTGCGTCGTATTTATAATTCATGAGCAGAGTAACTCTATTGTTTATATTTGACCGCGTCGCATGTACGATTTGCGAGCGGGGTAATAGATGCATTTATGGTTCGATCCGTTCGACCCTTCGGAAGTGTACATTTTATTATTGTTGGTTCGAGCCGTTCGACCCTCGGCATTTCCTGCGCATGATATTGCTGGATACCATCTGTGATTTGAACTGTTAAATTTCCTTAAGATATAAGTTACTAATTGAAATGACGGAAACTGAGATTTATAATTTATGGAAGAAGTTGTCCTTTCCTGTTGTTATTTGTTATTTGATAATAACATCCATGTTTGACATCACACTTGATTATATTAATTTGACCTCTAGTAAGAGTCAAAGTGGACCTCTCGTCACTACCTCCTCGAGGTTAGGCGGGATACTTACTAGGTACACGTTGTTTTTCGTACTCATACTACACTTGCTGTGCATTTTGTTGCACAGGCACATGTATGTCCAGCGGCCTAGCTCGGCGCAACGGCATGGTTGATATGGAGAGTTAGGTGAGTTGCACCTCCCGAGACGACCGCAGCCAGCAGAGTCTCCTTCAGAGTATTGTGTTGTATTTTTCCTACTATCCATTTTAATCCGGACAGTTATTGTATTTCATTTGCTTCCCAGAATTTGCTCATGCGCTTGTGACACTGGGTTCTGGGATGACTAAGGGATTTATTTATTATTTAAATTTGTTAAATACATTATTGTTTTCTTAATGGAAGTTCGTTAATTATCATTTAATGTGGTGAAAAGGAATGAGTTCAAGAGTAATAAAATAAATATTTAGTTAACTTGTTTGTGTTGGCTTGACTGACAGCGGATTCCGGCGCCATCACGACCTTTATTGGATTTGGGTCATGACAACATGGTATTAGAGCACTAGGTTCGCTTAGGTCTCACGAGTCATGAGCATGTCTAGTAGAGTCTTGCGGATCGGTACGGAGACGTCTGTACTTATCTTTGAGAGGCTATAGGGCTATTAGGAGTACTTCCCTTCTTGATTCCTCATCGTGTGATTTGATTCCTTTGAGGCTTATGCCTATGTTTCTTTCCTACTCAATCTTACACGACACGAAGCGCTTTCTACAAATCGGGAATTTGAGGAATCCTAATGGTACTACAGATATGATGCGTGATGTTCCTCCATGCACGGATGGTTGGGGCTATTGTCGTTGCTTTGCGGAAGGATATTATGTGGTTTCAGCTCGATAGTTGCACTTCTGAGAGCTTTGAGGCTATGTGCAGATTGCTATGATGCTCATGATTGGTTATTGCACAGTATTGATGAGATGGTAGGATGCTTGTCCATATGTTAGGGCAGTGAATGACTTGAAAGGAGGTAGGCTCAGGCGTGATCCCGAGATCTAGTAGTTTTATTTCCGGCGGAGGAAAGACAATTGGACTATAAATGTTCAGGTTTGAATTGGTAGAGTAATGAGACTTGGTGTTTTCAAGTGTGGTGGAATTTTCATCTGCGACGTGGCGTCATCGTCCTCGATTGAATGTGTTAAGTTCGTCAGTGCTATGACCTTTTGCAATTCGCCTTGGGGCAGGATATGGTGAGATAGTATTGAAGGAGCGGCTGTCAGAGATCGCGGTTTGTGGTGGTTCAGGATTGAATAGATATTTCTAATGTTGATGGATCGAGAAGGGGGATCTTCAGAAAGGGTTGAGGTTGGTAGTGATCTATCGGTTCAAGTGCTGCAGACATGGGTATTGGTTTGAGGCTGCAGCTGGGCAGAAAAAGATGAGGAAGGACATGTGAGAAGTGTCAGGCAATGGTTAAATTTCTAGAAGGCCAAGTGTAAGAAGAAAAAAAAAATAGTAATTGCTTAAAGGAGTGAGTTGGACCAAAGTGGGGGAGTGGAAGCGTAGCACATGAGTTCTGTGGTAAGATAGCTGCACATATTGAGGAGAAGGTTAGATCAATTTGAGAATTTTAGTCGACGGAGATTGGGTCTATGAGCTTAATTTGAAATATTGGCTATTATACGGCGGGAGATTAGATGCAACGAAAAGGGGGTTGTTCGACATGAAGAAGGATGCAATATAGCGGTGAATTGGAAGATATTGTCGCGCATTTAGTAGATGTCCATAGGGAGTGAACGGAATGGTGCAGTTGGCGAATGAGAACATGCTTAGGATGGGGTATTGATGTCATAGTGAGTGTTCCCCATGAAGCGGCGTTGGAGGGTGTCAACATGTAATTTCCACAGGTGGGTTATCTCCTGTGAGCAGGTTAGTGGTTGTATGATTGGCAAAGTTTTTGCAAGGAATTCTATTGACTATTCGATAAGAGGCCGAATATAGGAATGATGCTAGAGATTTAGAGTGTTCATGAAATGCTAACAGAAGAATTTAGAGGAATTTGACGGGTCGGTTGTGCACGATCATGTCAGCAATGAAGAAAGAATTATGGTGGGTTCCAGAGTTGTGCAAGGAGTAGCTTCAGGCTAAGTGGGAGAGTCCCACCGCCTGCGATTGGGTACAGGATTATCTTCTCATGGGTTTTGGGTTATCGGCGTACTAGCAAGCTATTACAACTAGGGGAAAGGAATAAAATGGTAATTTTAGCAAATGATTTGAGAGATGTGTGGTATAACTGGACTTATTGGGGGAGGCCCAGGGTTTTGCTTCGTGTAGATCCGGGTTGCAAGGAAAGTGACTCAGTCGAGTGCTTCGTTGAGATGGTGTTCATGTGCTACTATTTGTGGGGGCTACGTACGTACGAGGTGACGAGAGTCCGTGCGTAGCTACTATTATGCTTATGTCCGGGTAGTCTAGGACCCAAAACATGTTTTATTTTCCGTACTTGTAACTTTACTGATAAATTTAAAAATGTTTAAACCTTATCGAACTTGGAAAATGAATTTCTAGAAAAGATTTAAATACTATATTCGTGACCATTAAAAGAGAATTTATCACTTCCTTGGGTAATTATTTTCCTGATAAAGTCTGGATTTATTGTTTGAATGTGTGTATCTATGAGTACCTGCGTCGTATGTATCATTCGCGAGCGGGGTAACTCTATTATTTATATGAGTACCTGTGTCACATGTATAATTCGCGAGTGGGGTAACTCTATTATTTATATTTGACCGCGTTGCATGTACGATTCGCGAGCGGGGTAATAGATGCATCTATGGTTCGAGCCGTTCGACCCTTTGGCAGTGCACATTTTATTATTGTTGGTTCGAGACGTTCGACCCTCGGCATTTCCTGCGCATGATATTTGCTGGATACCATCTGTGATTTGAACTGTTAAATTGCCTTAAGATATAAGTTACTAATTGAAATGACGGAAACTGGGATTTATAATTTATGGAAGAAGTTGTCCTTTCCTGTTGTTATTTATTATTTGATAATAACATCCATGTTTTACATCACACTTGATTATATTAATTTGACCTCTAGTAAGAGTCAAAGTCGACATCTCGTCACTACCTCTTCGAGGTTAGGCAGGATACGTACTGGGTACACGTTGTTTTTCGTACTCATACTACACTTGCTGTGCATTTTGTTGCACATGCTCATTATGTCCAGCGGCCTAGCTCGGCGCAACGACATGGTTGATATGGAGACTTAGGTGAGTTGCACCTCTCGAGACGACCGCAGCCAGCAGAGTCTCCTTCAGAGTATTGTGTTGTATTTTCCCTACTGTCCATTTGTATTTCGGACGGTTATTATATTTCATTTTCTTCCCAGAATTTGCTCATGCACTTGTGACACCGGGTTCTGCGATGACTAGGGGATTTATTCATTATTTAAATTTGTTAAATACATTATTGTTTATTTAATGGAAGTTCGTTAATTATCATTTAATGTAGTGAAAAGGAACGAGTTCAAGAGTAATAAAATAAAGATTTAGTTAACTCCTTTGTGTTGGCTTGCCGACATCGGAGTCCGACGCCATCACGACCTTTATTAGATTTGGGTCGTGACAACTCCAACATGGGTCTTGGAGTTGATTATACTTGGGACCAAGTCAGAGTGAGTGACTCTTAATAACAGCCTAGAGAATTCAAAGGTTTAAATTGCGGTGCTTAAGGATTTCAAGCCCGCGACATTGTTAAGAATTGAGCTTTTGCAGCAGATCGTGATAGGAGGATCGAAGTGTTCTATGTTATCTTCGGCTGGTGATGTAGCATTTGAGGGTATGAGATGACCCGTGAGATTTGAGACATCATGGTCTCGTGGTATAAGGTCACTCAAGATGAGTGTGGATTTGGGTTCACAATGTTTTGGATAAAGCTATTGCTATTTCTAAGTCAAGTTAAGGATAAATTAGAAGGAGATAGATTGGTTAGCCATTGTTGGAGTGGCACATTTACGGCAGTGATCAGTTCCTTCGGCGTGATTAAGTTATGCATGTGATTTGTGACGGTGCGTGCGAGGCTTGTCGGCCGCCGTAATAGATTTTATTTGGAAGCATTCAAGTATTATGTCCTGTCAGATGTAGGCAAATCCCGGAAGGATTACGGTGGTATAAACTATTCCTTGAGGATTTGTCTGTTTTGTGATTATGAGAATTCACTTGTGTGTTGTCATGGTTCTCTTGAGGAGAGTTAAGTAAAAGGTTTCTATATGATGAAGTGTTCACCCTAATAGTGGTCCAGGAGGTATGATGAAATTCTTGTGCTATTTCATATTGGAATGTTAGGTGCAGTAAGCAGTATGGAACTGGAAGTAAGGATCAAGGTTGCGGTTCGGTGTTGACAAGGATTTCACGAGCTCGGATGGGAAGGAAAGGGATTTGAATATTTAGAGTAAGCTGGTGTTATCTTCAGCGTCTCCCGAGGTCGGTGTTTTGTGAAAGAGGCTTTGCATCCAGGTCATGGATTCTCGAATTTGCTTTACTACGTTAGTGTGGCCAGTGGTGGATGTGCAGACTTGTTACCTTGTGTGGAAGGTCGTGGGAGCGTGACCACGGGAAGATTATATAAGTGTGATATGTAGTCACCTAATTGAATGAAGATTTAATCCAAGTATGAAAGATGTGGTAATATCACCTATTTGAGAATTTATGCCTGGGGGGCGCTCAGTTCATTTGGTTGCGGACTGTGGAAGTTTGCTCTGGTTATGATGGTTGTTCTTATGTGTTATGGGTTATTATAGATCCGTGAAGAGGTCTATGGATGGATATAAATATGATTATGGGATCCATATAAGTCAGATGTGTTCATTTCAGTATAGCGCTTCTCATGGAGGGGTATTAGAACATTAGATGTTGTTCCATCTCCGTCCATTTCATGTAATATTATGTTGTGCCGTGTGAGTTGTGGAACAGATTGATAATTTCTTATGTGTTGAGATTCCGCGTAGTGATGATGTTGTGTGAGCAGGATAGCTCTTGAGATTCAAATTATATATGTCACAACCCAAAATCCCTAAGGTCGTGATGGCGCTGGACATCCATGTCAGGCAAGCCAACCCATTAATTAACTAAAACAACTTTCCGGTTTTAAAACATTTATAAAAACATTTCTTTTCCCTTAATTACATATTAACCAAATAAAAGTCTGATAATTAAAAACAGTGGTTTAAAGATTTCACTTAAGCAATTATATCCCAACACATATCCCAGAACCCGGTGTCATTAGTACATGAGCAATTTCTAAGCATTCATCGATCATTAGAAGCCTGTCCGAAATACAACTGGACAAGGAAGTTTAAATGAAATAATTACAGTGCGAAGGAGACTCAGTCAGCCGCGGATCGCCTCCGGATGATGCAGCTCGCCTAAGTCTCCGAATCCTCCACATTGCTATGAAAGTACATGTGCAATAAAATGCACAGCAAGAGCAACATGAGTACAAAAATAACGTTTACTTACTAAGTCGCCCGCCTAACCTCAGAGAGGTAGTGATGAAAGTTTGACTTGACACTCACTGAGGTCCAACAATATAATAAAGGACAGAATATGGTGAAGTACAGTAGACATGTAAGACAGTGAGCAACGAATACGTATCAAGTACAGAAATCCAAGTAACTACTGAGAATAAGCAACAATGTACACTTCCCTTTCTCCCAAATACATGTCAAGACAATATCAATAAAACAGTACCAAATAGTCATGCACACACAAGGATAAGGCAACCGACTGGAGTCGAAGGAATCTCTAATCACTGAATAGGCGTAAAGCTTCCCGCGCTCGCGAATCATACCTGCGACTTGTGTGCTGACACATTTATACCAAATTACCGTAAAGGTTCCCTCGATCGCGAATCATACCTGCGATTCGAGTGCTGACACACTTATACTGAATATTACAAAGCTTCCCCCGCTCGCGATTCATACCTGCGACTCGGGTGCTGACACATTTATACCAAATTACCATAAAGCTTCCCTCGATCGCGAATCATACATGCGATTCGAGTGCTGACACATTTATACCAAATTACCATAAAGCTTCCCTCGATCGCGAATCATACATGCGATTCGAGTGCTGACACATTTATACCAAATTACCATAAAGCTTTCCTCGATCGCGAATCATACATGCGATTCGAGTGCTGACACATTTATACTGAATATTATAAAGCTTCCCCCGCTCGCGAATCATACTTGCAGCTCGGGTGCTGACACATTTATACTGAATATTATAAAGCTTCCCCCGCTCGCGAATCATACTTGCAGCTCGGGTGCTGACACATTTCCACACATTAAATCCGTATTTTATCAAGAAATAGTTTTCTCAGGAAAGTGGTAAAATCCTTATTAAAAGAAACATGAAATATAGGTATTGAAATCATTTGTCTTTGAAACTCATTTGTCAAGTTTAATGACATTCCACGATACAACCTAGTCCATGTACACAAATATCCATAGAGAGATAAATTCTCTTTTAGAAGATCAACAAGATGAACTTTAGCTTTCTTTTAGATATTCAATTACGTCTTCGATTATATTAGCAGTTTAATATTACAGGCAGGATTACAGGTATAACACGTAAGGCATGCTAGTGGTTCCTAGACTACCCGGACATGACATAATAGTAGCTATGCACGGACTCCCGTCACCTCGTGTGTACGTCGCCCCACGAAGATAATAGCATGTATTGAATTAATTCACCTAGGGGGGTGATTCCCCCTCACAAAGTTAGAAAGGAGACTTACCTCACTCCGAAACTTCATAACCGACTTCCAAGCCCTCCTGCCGACTCCAATTGATGCACAACGCTCAAAGCTATCCAAATAACGGCAAAGCAAATGAAATTTCATCCTAATACTCACAACAAATTCAGATTATATACTTCCCCAACCACGCTCAGAGAAATGACCAAAATGCCCTCGAGCCCACATGCCTGAAAATTCGAAATTCTTGAAGATACATGCTACCCATAGCTCTACTAGTTCAATCATTCAATTTACTCTACATTCCATACTCAAAGTCGTGGCTAAATTCCAAATTTACATTTTCTAGGTTTTTTCAAAATTTCCCAAAATTTCTACCAATTTTCATGTTCACATCCATGTAAGATCACATATTTAACTTAGGAATGGGAAGAATTCACTTACCTAGTGATTCTTGCTGAAAATTCCCCTTTTGAAGCTCCCAAAATTGCCACACCAAAATGAGAGAAATGGCCAAAAATCCGTTCTTAAAACACCCCACTGCCTCCAGCCATTTTCGCACCTGCGGTGCAATAGCAGCTCCTGTGGATCCGCACCTGCGGAAATTCCATCGCAGGTGCGGCTCTGACTCAGCCCAGCAACTCCCGCTCCTGCAATCCCTCTTCGCTCTGTGATTCCGCAGGTGCGACCAAACTCCCGCACCTGCGGTCCCTCAGCTCCAGCCCCAATCTCGCACCTGCGGTGCCTTTAGCCGCACCTGCGGTCAAAGCCTCGCAGGTGCGATTACACAAGATAACAACAACCTTCAGCCTTCTCCAACTTCAAATATTTATCCGTCAATCACCAGGAACCCACCTGGGGCCTCCGAGACCCCGTCCAATCATACCAACCTGTCCGAAAACATGACACGAACTTGCTCGAGCCCTCAAATCACATCAAACAACGCCGAAATCACGAATCACATCCAAATCCAAATTCTTTAAGAACTTAGAATTTCAAACTTCTTTATCTGACGCCGAAACCTATCAAATCACACCCGATTGACCTCAAAATTTGCACAATTCATATTAAACATTATGGACTTGCTCCAACTTCCGGAATCGCATTCCGACCTCGATATCAAAACTTCCATTTCCGGTCGGATTTCTCAAAAACCTCAAATTTCTATTTTTAGCCAAATGACTTCAAAATGACCTACAGACATCCAAATTCACTTCCGATCGTGCTCCTAATTCTAGAATCAGCATACGGAGCTATTCCCAGTCTCGGAATCCCAAACGAACATCAGTAACTCGAAAATGCACTTCGAGCCCAAATCTATGTAATTCTTCTAAAATTCTAACTTCCATAATATACGCCGAAACGCTCCCGGGTTATCCAAAACCCGATCCAGACATACACCCAAGTCCAAGATCATCATACAAACCTGCAAGAACCTTCAAATCCTGATTCGAAGGTTGTTTACTCAAAATTCCAATCTTAGTTGATTTCTCCAACTTAAGGCTTCTGAAATGAGAATTTTCTTTCCAAATCAATTCTAAACTTCCTGAAATTAAATTTCGCCCACGCCCACGGGTCATAATACCCGAAACGAAGCTGCTCACGACTTCAAACCGCTGAACGACGCGCTAGAGCTCAAAACGACCGGTCGGGTCATTACATTCTCCCCCACTTAAACCGACGTTCGTCCTCGAAGGTACTAAGAACTTCTCTGGAGTTATCTGAAATTACTATTTAACATTTCGAGCACCTGCTCGTGCTACCACAACCTAGTCGAGCACAATAGCTTGATCAAATCTGGAGATTTCTTCTTTATCCATATAATAAGCTCAGAATTCATTCAAACACTTGAAATTTCTCTGTTAGGCCTAGTTCCAACATATAAACACCGTATCAACTACCACACGATATACCAGATCATAACTGCATACCCTTGCTGAGTTGGCACCATGCGCCGCATAACCCATCATCTGGCCACAATGAAGCTCCCTGAACCTTAATAACCAAAAATTCCACGAACTTGATGCTCCCAATGCACCTCATAACAAATATACATACACCCTACTATAATGCTGACGATACCACCAAAACGGAGGAAATGTGAAGAAATTCATACTCAACTGCAGAGTTAACAAATCCTTGAATACCTCATCTTGACTAGAATCATCACTTTAATATGAACCTGAATAATGATATTTGTTCTTTAATATACACTTCACATAACCTCATCGCTCTGATCCCTGATCCGAAAATCTCGTCTCACCCAGTATGAACTGCTCAGACAACAAACCACCCCAACATGACCAACAACCTCACATGATACCACATCACGCCAATAGGCCAAAAATCGAACATGATAATAAGAAATGACTCAGGACGGAACTATTCTGCTCACGCAACTAATATGAATTCTAACCAGAAAATAGGAAATAAAACACAAGAAAATAAATACATCTCAACCCTTCTCATCATCACATTGTTGCGGCGTGCAACTCGATCCGAATAACATACCCGTGGCGGCGTGCCACCCAATCCCATCATAAAACTCACATAAGGAAATATACACGGAGCTGAATCGCTCACTATTACAAATTACTGAATATCAATCACAAGCACGCTAAGTGCATAATACCATCCTGGGGAGACTGATAAATCCATAGGCTACATAACTCAAGCACAACTGAGGTGCGATATATATATATACACTCTGGATCTCAAGAGCTCTCCTGCTCACATAACATCCCTACTACGTGGGACCTCAACACATAATAAATTATCAAAGCCGTTTCACAACTCACACGGCACAATCACGATAACACATGAATCTGACGAAGACGGAACAACACCCGCTGTTGTAATACCTTTCCATGAAAAGAGCTCTACTGAAAGGAACATGCCTGGATCATACAGAGCCCATAATCATATTTAAATCTATCCACAAACATCGAGCTACCTTGATCGCACCAACTAAGCTAGTAGCTTTTGCCTGGGTCCATATTAACTCACTTTCTCTCATAATACATGAGAACAACCATCATCACCGGGACTAACACCCCATAATCCATAATCAACTTAACCCAACACCCTCCAGGCATAAATTCTCAATTAAGCAACATTGCACTTATTTATACGTAGTCCAAATCTGAAATCCATCAAGTGACTACATGTCACACTTCATACAATCTTCCACAGTCATGCTTCCATGACCTTCCACACAAGGCTACAAGTCTGACCATCCATAATACCGACCACACTAAGGTCGCAAAACACATCAAGAACCCATGACCAGGGTACAAAACCTCTTTCACCGAATATCAATCTCAGGTGACACTGAAGATAACACCAGCTTACTCTGAACTTTCAAATCACTTTGTCTTGCTCTCCTGAGCTCATGACATCCTTATAAACATCGGACCTAAATCTCGATTCTTACTCCCAGTTGCATACTGCTTCCCGCACCTAACATACCAACATGAGGCGGCGCAAGAATTCCATCATAACTTCCGAGCCACTACTAGGGTGAACACTTCATCATATAGAAAACCTTTTACTTACCTCAATTCATGAGAACCATAACCACACACAAGTGAATTCTCATAACCACCATACGTGAAAATCCTTAAGTGGTGATCTGAACCACCATAATCCTTCCGGGGTCCGCCCACACTTGACAGGTCATGGCACTCGAATGTTCCCACATAAAATGCGTTACGACGGCCGACAAGCCTCACACACACACCGGCACCAACCACATGCATAACTAAATCACATCAAAGGAACCGATCACTATTGCAATGTGCCATTTCAACCATGGCTAATCAATCTATCTTCTTTTAATCATCTTCAACTGCCTCAGGAATAATAACAACTTCCTTCAACCCATAGCAAACTCAACCCTCACTCATCCTGAGTGACCTTGATTCATGAGACTATGCTGCCCAAATCCCCCAACCCGTCTCATACCCTTCTGATAATCCTTCTACAATCCGTAGTTTATTTCTCTCACTCCTCCGATATTATCCTGCATGCTGAAACATATCATAGAACGTTCCAACCATCCTCTTTTTTCTCAGAGATTACTCTGCAAATGCATGATTCTCGATCATTCTGCTGCCTGAAATCCTTAAACGCCGCATTCTTAACTTTTGAACTCACTAGGACCGCTATTGAGAGTCACCCACTCCGAATGGCCCCGAATACAATCAACTCCAAGGCTCTTCTAGCACAGGAACACCCCTTTCAGGGAAACACGTGGCTGAGTCTCTATCCTTACAACTCGCCCATGCCTTAAGCATAAATCCTGAATCTTCCAAAGCTTAACCCTGGCCCGACAGGGCCAATTTTTGCACATATTCATCAAATCCCACGCACAATCACCATTTTACTCCTTTCCCTTAGCTGAAATGACTTTCCAACACGCCGAAAATCCGCAACCCTATGCAAAGATAACCCTACGACCCAACTGCAGATGGTGGGACTCCCCTACTTTGCGACTGCTCGACTTGTGCTTCTTACACCTGGCCTCTTAGAAATGGAACCACCGCCTAGCCTTACTTCAGGACCGTTCTCTGTAGCTCTCAAACCAGCAGATCACCACGACTTCACGCTCTCCGAAGATCATCTTTCTCTAGCTTCCTTCATTAAAAACACTTATCCGGTACTGAACCACCTCACCTCACGATCCCTGCCAACCGCATTCTTCAACACTTCTTCTCGATCTCTGACCCCATGCAACCGAAGAAACCGTAGCACCGACAAATTAACACATTCTATTTGATAAATGACGATGATGACACGTCACAGGTGCATATCCCATCTCACTTGAAGACACCAAGTCTTACTACTTTATCAACCCCAACCGGATCATTCATAACCCAAATGCCTTCCTCTGCCAGTACAAAAGCACTGAAATCTCGAAATCACACTCTGAGAAGACCTCCCTTCATACCATTCATCTCCCCCAACATACGGGCAAACGTTCTATCATCATATCGACACCGCCCGACAATCAATTGCAAATGTCATCACTACCCGATCACAGCCTTAAGGCTACCAGAAACACAACTACTGAGATGAAATAACATATTACCCTTTTTCAGGGCCATAACAACATCCACGACCAATTACACATGGAAGCATCTCATATTACATTCGTAGCACCATTTCCATTTCTCAAATTCCTAATCCATAGCAAACGCTTCGCGACGCGTAAGATTGAGTATGAATAAACATAGGAATAAGCCTCAAAGGAATCAACTCGCACGATGCAGAATCAAGAAGGGAAGTACTCCTAACAGCCCTTTAGCCTCTCGAAGATAAGTACAGATGTCTCTGTACCGATCCGCAAGACTCTGTTAGACTTGCTCATGACTCGTGAGACCTACGGGAACCTAGCGCTCTGATACCATGTTGTCACGACCCAAAATCCCTAAGGTCGTGATGGCGCAGGACATCCATTTCAGGCAAGCCAACCCATTAATTAACTGAAATAACTTTCCAGTTTTAAAACATTTATGAAAACATTTCTTTTTCCTTAATTACATATTAACCAAATAAAAGTCTGATAATTAAAAACAGTGGTTTAAAGATTTCACTTAAGCAATTATATCCCAATACATATCCCAGAACCCGGTGTCACAAGTACATGAGCAATTTCTAAAAAATCATCAATCATTAAAAGCATGTCCGAAATACAACTGGACAAGGAAATTTAAATGAAATAATTACAGTGCGAAGGAGACTCTGTCAGCCGTGGATCGCCTCCGGATGATGCAGCTCGCCTAAGTCTCCGAATCCTCCACATTTATATGAAAGTACCAGTGCAATAAAATGCACAACAAGAGCAGTATGAGTACAAAAACAACATATACTCAGTAAATCACCCGCCTAACCTCAGAGAGGTAGTGACGAGAGGTTGACTTGACACTCATTGAGGTCCAACAATATAATAAATGACAGAATATGGTGAAGTACAGTAGACATGTAAGACAGTGAGCAGTGAATATGTATCAAGTACAGAAATCTAGGTAACTACTGAGAATAAGAAACAATGTAAACTTTCCTTTCTCCCAAATACATGTCAAGCTAATATCAATAAAACAGTACCCAAATAGTCATGCACACACAAGGATAAGACAACCGGCTAAAGTCAAAGGAATATCTAATCACTGAATAGGCGTAAAGCTTCCCCCACTGGCGAATCATACTTCCGACTCGGGTGCTGACACATTTATACCAAATTACCATAAATCTTCCCTTGATAGCGAATCATACCTGCGATTCGAGTGCTGGCACACTTATACTGAATATTATAAAGCTTCCCCCGCTCGCGAATCATACCTACGACTCGGGTGCTGACACATTTATACCAAATTACCATAAAGCTTCCCTCGATCGCGAATCATAACTGCGATTCAAGTGCTGACACACTTATACTGAATATTATAAAGCTTCCCCCGCTCGCAATCATACCTACGACTCGGGTGCTGACACATTTATACCAAATTACCATAAAGCTTCCCTCGATCGCGAATCGTACCTGCGATTCGAGTGCTGACACATTTATACCAAATTACCATAAAGCTTCCCTCGATCGCGAATCGTACCTGCGATTCGAGTGCTGACACATTTATACCAAATTACCATAAAGCTTCCCTCGATCACGAATCATACATGCGATCCGAGTGCTGGCACATTTATACTGAATATTATAAAGCTTCCCCCGCTCGCGAATCATACCTGCGACTCGGGTGCTGACACATTCCACACATTAAATCTGTATTTTATCAAGAAAATAGTTTTCTCAGGAAAGTGGTAAAATCCTTATTAAAAGAAACATGAAATATAGGTTTTGAAATCATTTGTCTTTGAAACTCATTTGTCAAGTTTAATGACATTCCACGATACGACCTAGTCCAGGTACACAAATATCAATAGAGAGATAAAATCTCTTTTTAGAAGATCAACAAGATGAACTCTAGCTTTCTTTTAGATATTCAATTACGTCTTCGATCATATTAGCAGTTTAATATTACATGCAAGATTACAGGTATAACAAATAAGGCATGCTAGTGGGTCCTAGACTACTCAGACATGACATAATAGTAGCTATGCTCGGACTCCCGTCACCTCGTGCGTACGTATTCCCCGAAGATAATAGCATGTATTGAATTAATTCACCTAGGGGGACGATTCCGCCTCACAAAGTTAGAAAGGAGACTTACCTCGCTCCGAAACTTCATAACCGACTTCCAAGCCGTCCCGACGACTCCAATTGATGCACAACACTCAAAACTATACAAATAACGGCAAAGCAAATGAAAATTCATCCTAATACTCACAACCAATTAGGATTATATACTTCCCCAACACCGCTCGGAGAAATGACCAAAATGCCCTCGGGCCCACGTGCCCGAAAATCTGAAATTCTTGGAGATACATGCTACCCATAGCTCACTAGTTCAATCATGCAATTCACTCTACATTCCATACTCAAATTCATGGCTAAATTCCAAATTTACATTTTCTAGGTTTCTTCAAAATTTCCCAAATTTCCTACCAATTTTCATGTTCAAATCCATGAACGATCACATATTTAACTTAGGAATAGGAAGAATTCACTTACCTAGTGATGCTTGCTGAAAATTCCTCTCTTGAAGCTCCCAAAATCGCCACACCAAAATGAGAGAAATGAAGAAATTGCCAAAAATCCGTTCTTAAAACACCCCACTGCCTCCAGCCATGTTCGCACCTGCGGTGCAATAGCCGCTCCTGCGGCTCCGCACCTGCGGCTTCGCACCTGCAGAAATTTCATCGCAGGTGCGGCTCTGACTCAGCCCAGCCATTCTCGCTCCTGCGATCCCTCTTCGCACCTGCGATTTCGCAGGTGCGACCAAACTCCCGCACCTGCGGCCCCTCAGCTCCTGCCCCAATCTCGCACATGCGGTGCCCTTAGTCGCACCTGCGGTCAAAGCCTCGCAGGTGTGATTACACCAGATGACAGCAACCTTCAGCCTTCTCCAACTTTAAATATTGATCCGTTAATCACCCGGAATCCACCCGGGGCCCCCGAGACCCCGTCCAATCACACCAACCTGTCCCCAAAACATGACACGAACTTGCTCGAGCCCTCAAATCACATCAAACATCGTTGAAAATCACGAATCGCACCCAAATCCAAATTCTTTAAGAACTTAGAATTTCAAACTTCTACATCCGACGCCAAAACCTATCAAATCACAGCCGATTGACCTCAAATTTTGCACACAAGTCATATTCAACATTACAGACCTACTCCAACTTCCGGAATCGCATTCCGACCTCGATATCAAAACTTCCACTTCCGGTCAGATTTCTCAAAAACCTTCAAATTTATATTTTTAGCCAAATGACTTCAAAATGACTAATGGACATCCAAATTCACTTCCGATCACACTCCCAATTCCAGAATCACCATACAGAGCTATTCCCAGACTCGAAATCCCAAATGAACATCAGTAACTCTAAAATGCACTTCGAGCCCAAGTCTATGAAATTCTTCTAAAATGCTAACTTCCATAATATACGCAAAAACGCTCCCGGGTTATTTAAAACCCGATCCGGATATACACCCAAGTCCGAAATCATCATACGAACCTGCATGAACCTTCAAATCCTGATTCGGAGGTCGTTTACTCAAAATTCCAATCTTAGTTGATTTCTCCAACTTAAGGCTTCTGACATGAGAATTTTCTTTCCAAATCAATTCTAAACTTCCTGAAATTAAATTCTGACCATGCCAACATGTCATAATACCTGAAATGAAGCTGCTCACGACTTCAAACCGTTGAACTACGTGATAGAGCTCAAAACGATCGGTCGGGTCGTTACAATATATGTCGCACCTCAATTGTGCCTGAGTTTTGTAGCATATGGCTCTATCAGTCTCCCCAGAATGGTATTATGCACTTAGCGTGCTTGTGTCCGATATTCAGTATTTTGTAATAATGAGCAATTTAGCTCGGTGCATATCTCCATATGTGAATGTCATTTGTGGATCGGGTGGCACGCCGCCGCTGGTATGTTACTTAGATCGAGTTGCACGCCGTAATAGTGTGATGTAAAGTACGATTATTCTATTCTGCATGTGTTTTGTTTCCTGTTTTCTGAGGAAAGTTCATAATAGTTGCGTGAGTTGAGTAGTCCCTTCCTGAGTCCTTTCTTTATGTATCACGTTCGAGTGTTGGCCTATTGGCACATTGTGGCATCATGTGAGACTATTAGGCATGTATGGGGTGACTTGTTGCCTGAGCGGTTTAGACTGGGTGAGACGAGATTTTTGGATCAGAGATCAGTGCGATAAGGTTATGTGAAGTATACGTTAAAGAACAAATACCATTATTCGGTTCATAATGAGGTGATGATTCTAGTCAAAAGGAGAGATTCAATGATTTGTTAACTCTACAAATGGTTATGAATTTCTACACATCTCCTCCGTTGTGGTGGTATCATAAGCGTTATAGCATGACCTATATGTATGTCATGAGGTGCATTGGGAGCATCAGATTCGTGGAATTTTGGTTATTAAGATCAGGAAATGTCATTATGGTTAGATGAGGAATTATGCAATGTATGGTGCTAATTCAGCAAAGGCAAGTCATTATGTTCCGGTACTTCGTGTAGTGGTTAATTCGGTGTTCATATGTTGGAAACAGGCCTGGCAGAGAATTTCGAGTGTTGGAACTGGGTTCCGAGCTTATTGTATGGATAATAGAGGATATCTTCAGATTCGATCTAGCTAATGTGCTCAATTGAGTGGTGGTAGCACAGGTAGGTGCACGAAGTATTAAAAAGTGATTTCAGAAAAACTCCGGAGCAATTCTTGGCACGTTCGAGGACGAACGTATGTTTAAGTGGGAGAGAATGTAATGACCCAATCGGTCGTTTTGAATTCTAGCTCGTAGTTCGGCAGTTTGAGGCCATGAGCAGCTCCATTTCAGGTATTATGACTCGTAGGCGTGGTCGGAATTGAATTTCGGAAAGTTCAGAGTCAATTTGAAAAGAAAATTATCATTTCGGAATCCTTAAGTTGGAAGAATTGACTAAGATTGGATTTTTGAGTAAATGACCTCAGAATCAGGATTTGAAGGTTCCAGTAGGTTCGTATGATGATGATTTCGGACTCGGGCGTATGTTCGGATCGGGTTTTGGATGACCCGGGAGGGTTTCAGCGCATATTATGGAAGCCAGCATTTTAGAAGAAATTTCATAAGTCTGGGTTGAAGTGAATTTCAGTGATATTGATGTCCGTTTGGGATTCCGAGTCTGAGAATAGCTCTGTATGGTGATTCTGGTGTTGGGAGCGCGATCGAAAGTAAATTCGGAGGTCCGTAGATCATTTTGGAGTCATGTGGCTAAAGTTAGAAATTTGAAGGTTTTAAGAAGTTGGACCGGAAATGGAAATTTTGATATCGGGGTCAGATTTAGGTTCTGAAAGTTGGAGTAGGTCCGTAATGTCGAATATGACTTGTGTGCAAAATTTAAGGTCAACCGGGCATGATTCTATAGGTTTCGGCATCGAATGTAGAAGTTAGAAATTTTAAAGTTCATTAAGCTTGAATTAGAGTGCGATTCATGTGATTTGAGGCCTCGAGCAGGTCCGTGGGATGTTATGGGACTGGGTCGTGCGATTGGGCGGGGTCCCGGGGACCTCGGGTGTGTTTTCGGGTGGTTTCCGATCATTTCTGGCTATTTTAAAATGGCTAATCCTGCTGTCTGGTGTTGTTCTTCGCGTTCGCGAAGAAGGATTTGGTTTCAGGGACTTTGTTCTTCGCGTTCGCGAAGGGTGCCTCGCGTTCGCGAAGAAGCAAAATCTCTGTTTGCAGGTCTGACTTCGGAGACTCATATCTCACAATATATAANAACTTAAAGATGAATTCAAGGTAAATTGATATTCTAGAGTTATGGGTTGTTAAACAATCACGTTGAGTTTTCGACCTAAATCTTCTAATCAGGTTTATTGATTGACGAGGTTAATATTGCTCGTAGCCTTCTCCCGAAGTACAACTCGCTAATTCAAGCTAACCTGGTGCCTATATTCCTATGGAATCAGGATTAACAAGAATGCATTAATAATTCCCGTA
>ML357897.1:0-144565 GCA_005239505.1 Nicotiana paniculata | reverse complement strand
GTCATGGATATCTGAGCCAAATTGGTCTATCTCTTGCCCGAGCTCAGTTCTTCCTTCTATCAGCTGCTATGTCATATCTGAAAGACCATCACGAAGAAACTCATGCGGTTTTATTAGTTGAGCTTGTTCCTCTAGCCAAGCTTGGCTCATTATATCCGCTTCTTCAAAATTATCTTTTAGTTAGAACTCGCTCGCTTCGTCGAGTTGAGGTTCTTCTTGGAAATTGGCCATTAATTCATCCACTTTGGCCTGGAGTCTTTTGATAGCTAAGGCGTCAAGAACTTGTTGCTCAGCTATCATGTTTTGTTGCTCCGCTGCTTTTCTCATCAAGTCCATAATACGAGCCACGCTTTCCATACCCTCCACTTCCTTGCTCCTATCAAACTCATTAACATTACTAAAAACATTATAATAAAAGCTATGAGAAGGATAATAAGAATTAGGAGAATCATCCCAATGGCCTCTTTGACAACCACACACATTACAAAAATTCCACACATTAGATTGAGATGGACAATATTGCCACATGTCTGGTCCTCCACAATATTGGCAAGGATCTTCATAATAAGAATAACCATTATTCGACCAATTATCATTCCACGATGCCATGTCAAGAAAGATAATAAAATATTAAATTAGGATACAAATAAAAAACAAAAAAATAAAAACATAAATAGACAAAATTAAAAATTCAATCTAGTAGAATAGTTAATTTCTAAGTCCCCGGCAACGACGCCAAAAACTTGTTGGTCCCAAACGCACATGCAAGTTTACGTTGTCGACAAGTAATATAGGATTGTAAGTCCAGATATCGTACCCACAGGGACTTGTTATTAACTATGAACTAAATTAAACCCAAATAATTAATCTATTCAAGCACATACTAAAGTATGAATATTTAAGTAAAATTAATCTAGAATAGTATGAAATTAACGAAATAATTGGCGAGATTTTAGATACGAATTCAATGAGATCCGATATTCTAGAGCTATGGGTTAGCTAACAATACTGTTGAGTTTTCAACTTAAATCGTCTGATTAATTTATCTGGTTTATTGATTGACGAGGTTAATATTGCTCGTAGCCTTCTCCCGGAGTACAACTCGCCTATTCAAGTTAACCTAACGTTATTCCTATGAAATTAGGATTAACAAGAACGCATTAATAATTCCCGTATAATAAGCAAGGCGATTAGGTATATTCATATCCTAACCGGAAATCCGCTCCCCTGAAGGCTTAAGATCTTGCTCTACCCAACCTTATATACTATCTAGGATTCCCTCTCCCGAGTTCAATCCTAGATTCGTAGATAGTATTCAATTGGTGATCAAGTAATCAAATAATTAAGTGCAAGATTGAATTAATAAACCAATATGATAAAATAATAAGAAAAATTCAAGCTTCAAACTACAACGTTCATGTAGCACCCAAAACTCTAGAACAAATAAACTATGAGACTAAAGGAAGAGAAGAGAAGAAAAACTAGGTAGAATCCTCCTTCAAGAGTGGTGTGTGTTCCTCTACGTCAATACTCTTCCAATTATGTTCGATCCCTCCGTCCGAATCCCCCTTGATTTTTATTTTTTGGGTCTATTTATAAGTTTGCGACAAACCTAACCGTGTAGGAGACTTCTATTCAAATCGGGAAACACTTAAAACCTTCAAAACTCGGAATTGACCGGACAGGGACCCAGGTGTTAAGCCCCAAACGCCCCCTTATCGCCAAGGCAGGCCTGGCGTTAGGGCCCAAACGCCCCACTAACGCCAGGGTTAACCTGGCTTTAGGGGCAAAACGCCAGGCTAACGCCCGGGTGTTTCCTTTTTGACTCTTGAGTGTATTTTCGACGTTTATGAATCCATTTAGCTCGCCTTCCATCTCGAACTCCCCTACACATGAAATAGACTCCATTATGCACATATAACGTGTATTTTTATCACAAAACCACATAAAATGTAAGGTATATAATGCTTAAAACCATGAATTCTAGCCACACATCACACGACATCACTCTTTGTGCTTTTACTCTCTTCCTCACTATGCAATGTATAATGTAATCAATTTATATCATGGAACGGCATCACCCTTCGTGCTTTTACTCTCTTCCTCACTATGCAATGTATAATGTAATCAATTTATATCATGGAACGGCATCACCCTTCGTGCTTTTACTCTCTTCCTCACTATGCAATGTATAATGTAATCAATGAATATTGGTACGGAATGGTACATCGTACGGCAAGACATCACCCTTCGTTCTTTAAACTCTTTCCTCACAATGTCAAACAATGCACGGCATCACCCTTCGTGCTTTAACACTCTTCCTCACCCAAACAACAATCACAAACAAGGGCAAGGGAGTAAACATAGCAGATATAGAAATCCCGGCAAGGGAACAATAACAAAATTATCAACATCCCAGCAAGGGAGACAATGTCAAACAATGCACGGCATCACTCTTCGTGCTTTACTCTCATTCTCACCAAGACAAGTGCACGACATCATCCTTCTTGCTTTAACACCCTTCCTCACCCAAACAACACTCCCAAATAAGGCAAGGAAGTAAACAGGATAGACATAGAAATCCCAGCAATGGAACAATAATTAAACAATTTAAATCCCGGCAAGGGAACAATAATTAAACAATTAAATCCCGGCAAGGGAACATCAACCGCACAAGTAAATCCCGGCAAGGGTATGATTCAATAACTCTTTCTCTCCTTTTCACTTTCATTTCCTTGATTATTCTATCAATTGAGACAACGCTCCAAAGACTGTAATATCTCATATTTCTTCATTATTCGTTACAATTTGAGCCAATGCTCCAACAAAGTTTACATAATACAATTCCCTTCACATATTCTTCAAAGCATATAGAAATCATCAATTCAGCATGGAAATCACCACAAAGTCAGAATATTCACAATATAAGGACTCACGGTCATGCCAGACACCAATATATAGATACTCGTCACCATGCCTATACATCGTACTCTACAATTAGCAAGTAGCAACCAAGACTCAACTCATATTCCCTCAAGCTATGGTTAGACCGAAAAATTAGGTTCAAAGTATAGCAATCAACCCTCTAACACCGCCTTTCTTTTAGAATTTGACTCCGGATTGGTATTATCTAGGCATAATAAACTGAAGTATATCAATAAGGATTCAAAGATTCCATTATATGGCCTAATTATCCATTTCCTAGCATACTTTAAAATTTCTCAAAATTCAACCCCGGGCCCGCTCGCTCGGATCCTCAAACATTCGAAGAAAACACTCACCCAAGGCCTAAGGATCACAAATATACGATTTTTACTTGATTTCATGTCCAATTCACAGAAAACTCTAAGGTGATCACAAGTTCTAGGTTACTATCAATTTTCTTGAATTTTTGCACTAATTTGTGTAGTTAATTAGGCTAAGATACATGCATGAAACAAATTTATGGGTGGAATTTACTTACCTCACAAGGCGTGGTCGAAAGCTCTCAACAATGGTGGAATACGTCTAAGGAAGGAGATGAAAAATGAGACAAATGGTTTTAAAACCCGTATTTAAACTTACTGCTTGAACAGTGATCGCGCCTGCAATGGGTGGGACCGCACATGCGGTCTCGCGCTTGCGAGGAGAACCTCGTGCCTGCGGAATTGGGCTGGGGGGTCTGGGATCGCACCTGCGAAGTGGAGACCGCCCATGCGGTCTCGCGCCTGCGATGAGATGCCATGCACATGTGAAGGCTGGCCAGGCCACTGGTGCTCGTGCCTGTGATGCCAGGGACCGCTCTTGCGGTCTCGCACCTGCGATGCTGGGCAACCGCACCTGCGGTCACACCAGAGCAGGTGCACCAGCAGCAGAGTTTGCTAGTTTTTAGCCCCGTTTGGTGCCCGGAAGGCACGTGGGCCCACCCAAGCCGTATTCCAAGTATAGCAACGAGTCCCAAATCATAATACGGACTCGCTCGAGCCTTCGGAACACCCAAAAAAACTCGAATTCACACCCCCAAACCTCAAGAACCAAACTTAGGAATTTTAAGTTTTCTAACATCGCTAACAACGTGCCGAACTGACCTATACATCTCAGAATGGTACCAAATTTCACAGATTACTCACAACCTCCTATGAACCTGCTTGTGCAATCAAATCGCCAAAACAACATCATACACATAAAATTAAACCTCAATATCCATGAATTCTATCAAATTTCATAAAAAAATCAAAATTTCCATTTTTAAGTCTGAAACGGGTCAAATGAAATCCGATTTCAACCAAAGTTTACAGAAAGTGATTAAAACATATATAAGACCTGTACCGAGCACGGAACCAAAATACAGGCCCGATACCATTACTTTCTAATCATATTTCATTTTCAATTTTCTTAATTATTTTCAGAAAACAATTTTACTCGAAAATTCATTTCTCGGGCTTGGGACCTCGAAATTCGATTCCGGGCATATGCCCAAACGCCCAAGTCCCATATTTTCCTACAGACCCTACGGGACCGTGAAACCATGGGTCCGGGTCCGTTTACCCAAAATGTTGACACGAAGTCAAATTTATACATTTTAATATCAAATCTTAGCATTTTTCACAGAATTTCATATTTAAGTAGTCCGGCTACGCGCCCGGACTACGCACGCAAGTCGAGGCAATTACAAATAAGGTTTTCAAGGCCTAGAAGTATGGGATGGGTAATAACGTAGGTGATGACCCTTTGGGTCGTCACAACTCCGAACCCTTAAGTGCGTTCATAGAGTGACCAACTCTGGATCATTGATCGAATAATTCCCTTCTTTACATCTTAGATTTCTTTTAACGTAAGCTATTACTTTTCCTGGTCTTTCTGCCCTCTTGTTGCGTCCATACTTAGCTTATCTTAGTGCCACACATGTGAGATTTTTCGTGCAACTCATATGATCTCAAATATTACTTTTAATTTTACTTCCCATTGACTAGCTATGATAGGTGCCACTTTCCTTTGTGAGAATGTTGTTACACAATCATTTCCTATTTAGGTCGTTATGCTTAGGTTGAAGCCTGTTTCCCTATTTCCTCAATTAGTCTTAGGTTGTAGTACTTAGGAAGAACCCTCGACTCTCGTAAAGTTGTGAGCTTATTATGGACCCTTTTGATGTCCTCCCTTGCCTATAATCATCCATAGTTGCTTACTTCCATGCCTTTGTGCTTGTAGGGTTGCTTCTGAACTGATATTTTTGCTGCCTTTCTAGTAGCACTTTATTTTATCCCCGTAACACTTATACGGTACCCTTAACTACCCCGGCATCTATTTGAATATATTGAAGCATTATAATGACATTATTACGAGACTAAATTCTCAATTTTCGGGTTTAATACATTTCTATTGCATGATTTGCTGATTTGTCTATAACTTCTGGTCTAGTCATGACTAGGCTTTTCCTTAATCAACTACTAACTACTCATTGGCCCATTATTATATCCATATTCCGCGTAATATTCCTTGGGTTATTTCCTTGTCTTAACTTACCTCACATACTGGCTCCTTATCTATCAATAACATCTCGGGCGGGAACCCATACTACCTTTTTTTTGACGTCGTGCTTACATAACGTTCTGGAATCATAGTATATTTGTAACATCTTGATAAGTGAAATCTCATCCCTTTCTCAATTTTATCGCATTTTTCCTTTATCATGTACTAAGACTTGGAGCTATGATGACCTACCTATAGATGTTTTCCTCTTCATCTTTGGCGTTCTTTCACATCATCAATGACCCTTACTCGCCTTGTGGCAATCCTTCTGCACCAAAGATAACAATATTCCTCACACGCGATGGTGACACTTAGTGTTGCTGTCACATACAGTCCCTTAAGCTTAACTTTGCTCATATTGCTTGCTTTAGGGAAGCGTCTCCCTAAACTACCATTCTCCTAATTCATCATGGATCTTCCTCTGTTGTCCATTCTATTATTGCCGAAATGCAATCTAAAATTCTCATGATGTTGACTATTATTAAATCACTCAGTTCCTAATTCATGTTTAGTTTATCTTGTTCACCAGCCCATATTGATTTCTATTACTCTGGGGTCTAACTTTTCCTTTTGTTAATCACGTTTGAGTCGCAAACTTATTTCTCGAAATTAGGACCTGACTGTATGGCCTATACTCTTTTGTTGTCACCAGACCCATCACCTCTCGCCTCTTTCTTCATTAGACTATAGATTCTGTAACACTCTACAATTGTCATCCAATCACATATCACTCGTAAGGCTTCTTTGTACTTCCCTGCTTATATTTCTATCTATCACTTTATTTTGAAAACATTACAAGACATTCTTTCACTTTTACCCTCCCCCCCCCCCCCCCCCNTTTTCCCCCCCCCCCCCCCCCCCCGCTCCATCTACTCGCTTTTCGGGCGGCCTAACATTCTCTCTCTACCAAGGACGGGAGCTACACTAAGGTAATATTTATCCCTTCAAGGTTTCGAGTTCCTATCTTTGTAGTACTCATACCTAGCTGTACTATTTTAGAGTGCACCCTCTGGGTGTCTCACATGGAGATCTATTGGGCACATTTGCAGTATCCTTCAGCAATGTGAACTAACGAAAATAATTCATCCACCATTTTGGGTCACTCTAACCCCAGTCGGGTCGTGATACTATGTCCTTCTCTTAAACCATATTTGTTAGTTCCCATAGAGCATAACTTATATCGGTGTGGCCAATTATACATACCTCTATTACTGTTGATTGTAACTCAAAATGCTTATATCTCCCTTGCTGAACGGTAAATAAGGATAATATTCATTAGTAGGGTACCTCGTACCCTCTTTTACGTTGCTTCCTTTACTTGTTGAAACTTTTATTTATCTTCTGAATCTATCATTGTCTTTCACCATAAAGGTGGACAGATATTCTTACCTTGAAGTTCCTTTTCCAGAAACACACCCGATTCTTCAAA
Organism: Nicotiana paniculata; assembly: GCA_005239505.1. Lineage (NCBI taxonomy): Eukaryota > Viridiplantae > Streptophyta > Magnoliopsida > Solanales > Solanaceae > Nicotiana > Nicotiana paniculata. The sequence continues at coordinate 137,628 of ML357897.1, read as the reverse complement.
ATAAACTCTTTCACAACTACATTCAATCCCTTACCAACCATCTTTCTAAATGTAGGCATCGCCGTATTATGAATATGGTCGAGTTTAGGAAATTGTGTTCTTAGAACTGAGCTCTACCACATGATCTAGAGTAAGAAGAAAGAGTGACAGTCCTAAATGCCATATAGCCTCCTGCTTATAAGTGTGGTGCACAACACACCCATAAACAAGGCTCTAATAGACACGACTTGTAGACTCCCTAGGATAGAACTGCTCTGATACAACTTTTGGCACGCCCCAATCCTGGGGGGCGAGACTGGCACCCAGTGCCTCACCTATCCTTTTGTACCAACTTGCAACTAAGGGACTCTGAACATATGATGTCATACTTTGGCAATGGGCCACATTGCAAGACAATTGCGAATGCTGACTAGATGTCAATATGAAACTTGGATGACAAGGACATTGTAATTATTAGAGCTGACAAACCGACCAAATATACATACAAGGCCTACAAGCACAACATATTGCACCAACTGACATGATATTTCTACAAGCCTCTACTGATAGATAAACTGTGATCGGAACAGCTCCCTGACCTACTCATAACATATATACATATATATACAAGATGTTTATATAAGGCTCTAGACCTAACAACTCCGGAAGGCATGGAACTTTCCAATCAAGCCGAACACGAGCAATACTTAATAAGGAGGCCTACCCGTCTGTCTAATAGAACTGCACGCATGAAATGCAACGCCCCCATAAAAGGGACGTCAGTATGAAATAACTTACCGAGTATGTAAGGAAATATATTGAAAGCTGGAACTGAACTGATAATATAGTAACTGGAAGTAGCTGAAAGTAAAAGATAATCTGAAGATATGCTTACCTACTAATACTGACTCAACTCTCTCAATATAATAAGTAATATAGTTGTTTGGACCTATAAGGCTCGGTATATATATATAACTGCTCTGCCGTAGCAGGCTCACTCATAGGAGCTCGGCCATACTAGGCTATATATCTCGACTAACTAGGCTCGCTCATAGGTGCTCGAGCACAGTAGGCTCGGTATATAACTTACCATCTGATCACAGGTTGCCCAATAGGGGCCTACCCTTTGATTATAGCTCGATGGTAATGAAAATACTGTAATACTGTATATATAGACTCTCTGCTCTCTTGGATGGAAAAAGGAAACACTCAACTTAACATGAAGTCCCAATACATATAATATTGTAACTTATATGACTAGGAAAATATACGTAAATTCCGAAATATGAATTTTTCTTTATGCCTCTTTATCAAACTTGTGTAATTATGAGATCAAGCCAAAATTAAGGAAAAGCGTAGCCTTAACATACCTGAGCCGATTTTAGAGCACTCAAAAGTATCTGAAAAGGTTGTTCTGGATAGTGGTCATAGTGAGATGCCCGAATGCTTGACTAGATCAATCACCAAAAGGTGCAGCTAGACATTGTTAAATTTTACATAAAACGAATGGTATTGATATGTACCATCGAAAGTGCTATACATATAAAAAAAAAAGAGAAAATAAAGTTTGATAATGCTTTAGTGTTTCATATCAGGCTAAATTAAATTTTTGAAGACGGTGGTAAACCAGTTAAGTTATAAAAGAAGTCTTCAACTTGTGGCTTAGTTGGCCAAGAAATGCTTCAAATTTTTGCCACCATTCAAATAGTTTAAGAGTCACATAATAGATTATATACTGTTGGCATGTTGGACACTATCCAACCTTACCCAATGACACTAATTAATTAATTAGGTAATATCCCGCTCCCCGGTAATTAATTAATTACCCGCATAATTCCGAATTGTCTTAAATTACTTAAGATTTTACTGATTTTTAATACACTTTATACACCATACTATTAAAGTCATATGGTACATTGTATGGTACTAGTCCATAAATATCTGGTATTATCACTCGGCCCGTATTTTATCCTAACATGCTAAACTTGGACGAAAGTTCATTTTCTTAGACTTGGTTCCCCTGTCACCTTCACGAATTTACTCATCACTTGTTTGAAATAGCATAATCTTTGTAATCTCCAAATAATATTTTCCTTGGACTGATGTCAATTACCTTACGACAAATTCAACGCACAATACTACAGGGTGCAACATCATAGTAATTTAATATTACGAAACGTAACCGCATCGTAATGTAATACTGCAGGACGTAATATCGACGTAATATTACGGGGCGTAACACTAAATTTAATATTAGAAGTGAATTAACTAGAGTTATATTCCAGAGAATTATTTTTCACCTATCCAATCAACCCCTATTTTCTCCCATTGAAATCTTCCTTGCTTACTTTTGTTCGATTCCCATTAGTCAATAAGCTCTTGATTCTTAGTTTATTTTAGTTTTAATTCACATAGTTCTCAATTGTTGATCATCTTGGGTAGCAATCTAGCTACAAACTACAATAATATTGTTTAAACACAATCCATGTGGATACAATATTATATTATACTATATTCGACTAGGGAGTATATTTAAATGTTTGTTTTAAGCTCGTCAAATTTTGGCGCCATTGTCGGGGATTTGCAATCAATAGTGTTTGAAATAGTTTATAGTGCTAATTAGGGAATTTTTTATTTTTATTTAATTTTTTCCCTTTTTGACAGTTGGTGTTCTATGACTGTGCGCGGGTAGCAGGTAAGAGTAGTGCATGACTCGATCTTCTAGGAAAGAATTGCTACCAGACAAACAAGAAATACAAAAACAAATGCAATAGATGGGGAAGGAAAGAAATATCCCTGAGAATATCGAGCATGTTGGACAATCCTCAACCAAAGAAAATATGACTGGAGATGATGATAATGTGGATTTGGCTGCAAGAGAGCAGTCCAACAAAGAGAAAAAGTTGCACATGATGCTGAAGAAACAACTATTGAAGATGCGCAACATATTTATGAAGAAGAAAGGTAACCGAAATCAGCCCTTGGCTGCATACAAGTTTGGAAACATAGCTCCAGTGCTGGGAGACCACTTGGTGATTACACTAAACTAGTCTACAACCAAGGATTGTCAAGTGTTCGAGCACCTTCAGCTGCATCGAACAATTTCAAATTGCTCCAAACTCTTCAAAACGATTGTGTATTAAGAGGAAATATGAACGAAGATCCAAATGATCATCTAATGTACTTCGAGGAGATCATTATTACCTTTCAATGCAATGGTGTTTCACAAGATGCATTTAACTTAAGGGCATTCCGCTTCACACTCAAAGATGATGCGACGTAGTGGCTTCGAAACTTACCCTAGGGATCAATTAGAACATGGGAGGAGATGAACAGAAAATTTCTTGATAAATATTTCTCCTCAGCTAAAACGGGCAAGTTTTGAAGAGAGATCCATAAGTTCTGCCAAAAAGAGGTCGAAACCATGTTTGAAACTTGGGAAAGGTTTAAGGAGATAGTTAGAAAGTGTCAACACAGTGGAATCGAACTCTGGATGCAACTTCAGGATTTTTGGGATGAGTTGACACCGGTCTCACAAAAAACACTGACCAATGCATCTGGAGGTCCATTGATGAAGAAGACACCAGAAGAGATAGTTACTATTCTTGATGACTTGTCTGAAGATACAAATCAGTGGCCCTCTAAAAGTGATGAAAGAAGAAGAGCAACTGGTGTTCAATGGGTTGATGCTAACACATATGCAAAGGTACAACTTGATTACTTAGAGAAAGAGATAAGGAAGATAACCTTAGCTTCAATACAGAGCGAGACTCATGCAACTTGTGATATATGTGGAAGAGGACACCCTACTCATGAGTGTCAAGCCTCAACTGAGGAAGTTAATGTTGTGGGGAATTACAACTTTAATGCAATGGGTCAGAGACACCCCGATTGTTTCATGGATTCACCTAGAAGTACGGCAAATGTGTGGAAAAATAAATAAATATAAACCCAACGGTTAAGGAGCGCCAGTTTTCAAAAATCTTTAGGGGCAGCAATTTCATCCTCATCAGCCCATTCAGTACGGCTTAGAAGATCTGATGAAGTCGTTTATTCAGAAAACTAATGAGAAGCTTGAAATTCATAGCGCAACTATAACTCTACAAGGGAGTATGGAGAAGCTATCAAGGAAATAGGTACTGGTCTTCAAGATCTGGAAAGACAAATGGGATAGATTACAACAATATTATCTGAAAGGATCTCAGGTACTCTGCCATCTGATACTGAAAGAAACCCCAAAAAAATAGTGAATGTTGTAACTTTGAGAAGTGGGAAAGTGTTGAAAGAGGCCACCCCAGTCCAAGAAATGAAGAATCTGAAGAGAGCAAGCACATGCACGCTTTACCTTTTCCTCAAAAGCTATATAGAGAAAAGTTGGACACGCAATTTGGGAGGTTTCTACATATCCTGAAACATGTTAATGTAAATTTGCCATTCACATAAGTTCTCTCACAAAGGCCATCTGATGCCAAATTCTTGAAAGTGATCCTTACAAAGAAGAGGAATATATAAGAAACATCAATAGTCAAGCTCACATAGCATTACAGTGAAATCTTGCAAAACAAACTCATACAAAAGTGTGTAGATCCAGGGAGTTTTACTGAACCTTTCTCTTTAGGCTTTATTAATTTTGATAAGTCGTTATGTCATTCTAGTGCCTCAATTAATTTAATGAATTATTATATTCATTGGAAGCTGGATAATTAGATTGGATAGATAAGGCCAGCACTAATATCTTTGTAGTTGGCTGATGAAGCGACTCTAGTACCTGAGGATAGTGGAAGATGTTTTAGTTCAGGTAGATAAATTTATATTTCCTATAGACTTTATAGTTGGTGAATATGGAGGAAAAAAGAGAGGTCCCTCTCATCTTAGAAAGACCACTCTAAGCAACGGGTAAAGCAATCTTAGACATACACGAGAGAAGACGCATGCTTAGAGTGGGTAAAGAGACTATGGTTTTGAGATGGATTTAGAAACAGGGGTGAAATATGAGAGGACAGCTGCAAGCGTTGAGGATGAAGTGAGGAGTTCAAAAGATAAGGTTGCACTAAATCAGAAACAAAAGTGTGGGGTGTACCCCAAGAAGGCCGAGAAGAACCTGGCGGCATGGATGTGTGCATTGGTTCAGGTGCGTGGAAGGGAGCCCGACTTCGACTCAAAACAGGAATAGATATTAAGGGAAGTACCCTTTACCTTATGCTTTTTTTATTATTGTGTTAAAGGGCCACGAATTAAAGCGTGGGGTAGGGGGATTATTGTATGTTGTATGTATATGTGCTAGTTTTTGTTGTTTTAGTAGTTAGAGATAGAAAAAATCATTCCAATTTCATTTTTTCCCGACAATGGATATCATGCGATAGGTTTCTTGAGGGATTAAAGTCAAAAGAAAAAGAGAAAAATATTTTATTTTTGTAGGTAGTGTATCAGTTTCCCCTTGGTTTTTCTTTATGTCGTTGTTCTTCCACAGGTTTTGTTCCAACATGTTGTAGTTAGCTTTTGTTTTGTAGAATAGTAGGAAACCTTTTGCTATGAATCTAATTGAAATAAATATCTCTTGACTCTATTATACCTTGAGAACAGTGAGTACTTTTGTTGTGACGCTTATGCTTAGTTTGGACTCTTGCATGAGTGCCTTAAATTGTATAAGTTTAACTTTGCTTAACTACTTTGACTAAAGGGTCTTGATTGTCGAATCTGGATTGAGTTAGGTGCCATGTGTGTGAGGTTTTTTTGTATGGTGTGCATTGCGTTTGATGTCTAGAACTTTCCCTATGTGTTTACAAAGCAAAACAGTAGTTGCATTGAGTCTTGGAAGTTATATAGGCATTTCTTTGTTACGACAATTATATGCTTTTACCCACCTAATTGTTATTATCGTAATTAACCCCTTTGAGCCTATAAGCATGTTTCCTTGGCAACCACATTACAATCCTTACCCATTTGTTTGAATTGACAATCTATTTGAACCATTTACCTCTCGTGAGCACTTGAATTTATTATGAACTTTGTACAAGTTTAACTATGGGGTGGTTGGTTTGGCTTTTGGGTGGAACTAATGAAATAAGGAGACAGGTGCACTAGTTGAAAAAGTAAGAGCCACTTGAATTTGAAGGAAAAAAAAAGAGAAAATAAAAAAAGTTGTAATGTTGTGTAAAATGTTCTTTGAAAGTGATAACTCTTGATGTAACTATGCTTAAAAAAGTTGGAGGTAATGCATATTGATATGAATGTGGAATTATGATTTGACATAAGTGTGGGGCTTTGAACAATGAAATGTATATATTAAACTGCTTAGGGAGGTGTAGTCACTCGTATATCTAAATGTATCCTATCTGTCACATAACCTACATTACAACGAAATAAAGTCATACTTGATCCTTGACTAAATGAGCTCGATTAGTAGAGTAGTACACTATGGTAAAGCCTATGGTACGTCTTTTGTTGAATATGAATTTTGTTTCGGAGAGAGAGTGAATTCTTTCTATCTTGAGTTCCTAATTGTTACTAAATTTGATTGTGTGTGGAATTACTCTCTATTGTGGTGAGGGCACTTGAATCACGAAGGAAAGGTAATGTCATTGACCTTTGTGCTTGAGTAAGTGAGCATGTTATAAAAAAGGTGTGGTGCTTTTGAGTCAAATTTGAGGTTAGGATGTTACGGTATTGTGCTTAATATGTTTTAAAAATTCTTGGTATGATGAGTTATGAACGTTGTTTAAAATGGTCGTGTCTATATAAAGTGTAGTTTGATTGCTCCAGGACGAGAAATGGTTTAAGTGTGTGGTGTTGATGTTAGGCTATATTTTCGTGTTTTCGTCGCTGATTACACTTTGATTTACTGCACTTTAATTGAGTTTGAGCTTTAATCCCTAACACCATACCTGCTAGGTAATCCCGTGTTAGAATTCGATTAGCTATTTTTCCTTTGGTTACTTATTTAAACACAATAAAACAAATTTAAAGTAAATTAAGTCTAATGATTTCCAGCGAATAACCTCATAAATAAAATGTTAAACAAATAAAATAAACCGAGCCACGAACTAAATATACATAACTCTTAGACTACCCATGGCCTGGTGTCACAATTCACGAACTTCTAAGAATACTACAAATAATGGGCTGAAAGAAAATAATATATATGTTTTGAGTAGAATAAAACAGTCTTTATAAACTAAGAGAAGACTCAAGGAATCTGCGAATGCCGGCAGATATACCTTGTGTCTCCGAATGATGAATGACTACTACTAAAATCTCTAACACTGGTCGGTACCTGGATCTGCACAAAAGAGAGTAGAGTGTAATATCAGTACAACCGACCCCATGTACTGAGTATCGAGCCTAACCTCGACGAAGTAGTGATGAGGCTACGGCGGGAATTAACAATATAACCGGTGAACAATATAAAATAAAGAAAAAAGGAAATTCCAAAATAAACAAACAATAACTATAGCAACAATTTAAAATAACTCAGTCTCCTTTTCCAGGTCTCAGCTATAACAAATTCTCAAGCAAGTTTCAAAATTTCCAAACTTTAACTTAAAAATAAAAGTAGTGCAAAATATGAAAAATAGTGAAGTAAACCAGTAAGTTCTCAAATCTTTGTTTTCTTTGAAAACTAGTAAAATATACGTGTCCTCCCTTATTGCTCCTTGTTGCGGCGTGCAACCTGCTCTCACATGTCCACCCTTATTGCTCCTCCATATATATATATATATATATATATATATATATATATATATATATATATATATATATATATATATCCCCTATTGCTCCTATTGCGGCGTGCAACCCGCTCCCACCAGACATATCATGTCAGTTTATTTGTGAAACTTCTCACAATTCAAGCCAAGCCTTTCACAGCATTTTTGTCTCAACATATATAAACATGAAACTGCCTTTTCTCATAAACTTCATCAATATCATCTCAAAATGAAACCAACAGGAATATACATATTTCGTAAAACAATGTCAACCCATTCAACCTTTATGTACCACAATGAAACCAAGGGAACAACCAACACTATCCAAAAGTTATTGAACGAAGACTTATCAACAAGTTAACAATGCCAAGTAGTCATAGAAACATCAATGAGCATAAAACAATTAAGTCATGAATCAAATAAATTGGAAACGGGGAAGGGATCATGCTTAACAGAAAATTTGGTGGTGCATAGATACTCGTCACCTACCCTATACACCACACACATGCAAGTTAACATAGCAATTAGGTTGGGGATTCCTATTCCCTCAAGTCAAGGTTAAACCAAGCACTTACCTCAAATTCGCAGGCCACTCACTGCTAAATTATAGCTTTTCCTTTTGAATTCACCTCCAATTCGCTCGAATTAACCATAATTATTTTAATACCATTAATTAATGCTAAAGTAACTAAATTTACTGAAAATTATTATTTTTCCTAAGTTTTCTCAAAAGAAAGTTAAAACCCGACCCCGGGCCTGCTTGGTCCACACTCGGGGTTTGGAAAAAAATACATTTACCCATTCACCCCCGAGCCCGAATATGAAATAAGTTTCGAATTCTGACCTCAATTTGAGGTAAAGATTCGATTTTTACAAAATTCACTAATTTTACCCAAACCCTCAATTTTTACCATGAAATATCTTGATTTTTGATTTAAAAGTGATGAAAAACATTGGGTAATTAAAAGACTAGAGTTTACAATTGATTACCTACACTTTGGGGATGAACTTTGGTGAAGTAAATCGTCCTTAGGGCTTGGTAGTTTAAAAACAGTAAAGAAAGGGTTATGTTCGCGTTCGCGTCTCAGGGCTCGAGTTCGCATCTCAGGGATCGCGTTCGCGGAGCTTGAGCTCCTCATGCCTTCACGTTCGCGGTCACTGGGCCACGTTCGCATATAGGAAAGTTAGTTTCCCCCCCCCCCCCCCTCGGAGGCCCGTTACACTACGCGTGTGGACCATCGTGTTCGCGTAGGGTCTCCCCTCCCCAGCCCATCACATTCGCGTCTCTGGTCACACGTTCGCATAGAAAAAAAAAGAATTACTCTACGCTTCCGCGACTAGGGTAACGCGAACACACTGAACAAAATATCAGTGCCCTGAACAACAATTACAACAACATTTTATGAGTTTAAAACATCTCGTGGCCTATCTGCAACTCACCCGAGTCCTCGGAGCTCTTAACCAAACATGAACGCAAGTCTAAAAACATCACACGGACTTGCTTGTGCAATAAAATAATGAAAATAACATGTAAAACAATGAATTAAACCTCAAAACTCATCATTTTTCTCAAGAACGCTTAAAGTTCACTATTTCTCAACCGAACGTCAAAATCACGTCAAATAAATTTTGATTCTCACCAGATTTCACAGATAGGATATAAACATCACAACAAACCCATATCGAGCTCCAGAACTAAAATACGGGCCCGATACCAATGGTTTCAAACATTAATTCATTTCTTTATTTCATTAAGAATCCTGCAAAACAAGTTCTTTCAAAAATTGATTTCTAAGGCTAGGGACCTCGGAATCCAATTCCGGGCATGCACCCAAGTCCCATATTTTACTGCGGACCTCCCGGAATCGTTAGAACACAAATTCAGGTCCGTTTAGTGAAAATGCTGAATAAAGTCAACTAAAACCAAGTTTTAAATTCCAAAAATTATTATTTTCTCATATTTTCACATAAAAGCTTTCCGGTTTCACTCCCGGAATGCGCACACAAATTGAGGTGAATAAAATTAATATTTTTATGGCTAATGAGCCTAGAATGAAGTCTTAGTTTATAAGATAACCCTTTGGGTCATCACAATCTCCACCTCTAAAACAAACTTTCGTCCTCGAACGGTCATAGAAAATTACCTGAACTGGCAAACAAGTGGGGATATCTACTCTGCATGTCCGACTCGGACTCCCAAGTAGCTGCCTCAACGGGCTGACCTTTCCACTACACTCGAACTGAAGGATAACTCGTTGGTCTCAACTGACGAACCTGTCGGTCTATAATGGCTACCGGCTCCTCCTCATAATTCAAATCTTTGTCCAATTGGCTGAAATCTAATATGTGGACGGGTCACCGTGATATTTTCGGAGCATAGATACATGAAATACCGGGTGAACTAAGGATAACTGTGGAGGCAACGCAAGTCTATAAGCTACCTCCCCTACTCTATATATAATCTCAAATGGCCCGATGAGGCATTAACAATATAACCTGTGAACAATATAAAATAAAGCAAAAAGGAAATTCTAAAATAAACAAAAAATAACTTTAGCAACAATTTAAAATAACTCAGTCTCCTTTTCCAGGTTTCATCTATAACCAATTCTCATGTAAGTTTCCAAATTTCCAAACTTTAACTTAAAATTAAAAGTAGTGCAAATTATGAAAAATAGTGAAGTAAACGAGTAAGGTCTTAAATATATATATATCACCCCTGTCCTCCCTTATTGCTCCTTGTTGTGGCGTGCAATCCGCTCCCCCCTGTCCACCCTTATTGCTCACCCCTATATATATATATATCACCCTTATTACTCCTGTTGCAGCGTGCAACCCAATCCCACCTGTCCACCCTCATTACTCTTTGTTGCGGCGTGCAACCCGCTCCCACCAGACATATCAAATCAGTTTATCTACGAAGACTCCCACAATTCAGGCCAATCCTTTCACAACATTCTTTCCTAAACAAATACAAACAATAAACTACATTTTCTCATAAACTTCATCAAGATCATCTAAAAATGAAAGCAACATAAGTATACATATTTTGTAAAACAATGTCAACCCGCTAAACCTTTATGTACCACAATGAAACCAAGGGAACAACCAACACTTTTCAAAAATAATTTAACCAAGACTTATCAACAAGTTAACAGAGCCAAGTAGTCATAGAAACATCAATGAGCATAAAACAATTAAGCCATGAATCAAACAAATTGGAAACGGGGAAGGGATCATGCTTAACAGACAATTTGAAGGTGCATAGATACTCGTCACCTCGCCTATACACCACACACATGCAAATTCACATAGAAATTAGGTTGGGGATTCCTATACCCTCAAGTCAAGGTTAAAGTAAGCAATTATCTCATATTCGCAGGCCACTCACTACTCAATTATAGCTTTTCCTTTTGAATTCACCTCCAATACACTCGAATCTAACCATAATTAAGTGAACATAATTAATTAATGCTAAAAGAACTAACTTTACTGAACATTATAATTTTTCCTGAGTTTTAGGAAAAAAAAAAAGTTAAAACCTTACCCCGGGCCCGCTTGGTCCAAACACGGGGTTCGGACCAAATTACATTTACCCATTCACCCCCGAGCCCGAGTATGCAATTAGTTTCGAAATCTGACCTCAACTCGAGGTAATGTTTTGTTTTTTACAAAATTCCCTAATTCTACCCAAAACCCTCAATTTTTACCATTAAAATTCTAGTTTTTTGATTTAAAAGTGATGAAAAACGTTGGGTAATTTATAGAGTAGAGTTTAGAATTGATTACCTACACTTTGAGGCTGAAATTTGGTGAAGAAAATCGTCCTTAGAGCTCTGTAGTTTGAAAAATAGTGAAAGAAAGGGTTATGTCCGTGTTTAACAGTGTTTAAATATGACTGGGCAGGCCTTCATCGCATTCGCATGGGCCTGCCCGCGTTCGCATAGGGTCAGGCTTGTTGGCCTTCGTGTTTTCATCTCAGGGCTCGCGTTCATGGAGCTTTAGCTCCTCCGGCCTTCGCGTTCGCGGTCACTAGGGCGCGTTCGCATAGAGGATAGTCAGTTTACCCTCCCCCAGGCCCGTTACACCACGCGTTCGCGTGGACCAGACCGCGTTCACGTAGGGTCTCCCCCAGCCCATCGCATTCGCGTCCATGGTCACGCGTTTGCATAGAAGAAAAAAGAACCCCAGCTAAATTACTCTACGCATTCGCGACTGGGTAACTCGAAGAAAATGATCAAAATATCAGTGCACCAGAACATCAACTACAACAGTATTTTATGAGTTTAAAATATCTCGTGGCCTATCCGAAACTCACCTGAGCCCTCGTGGCTCTAAACCAAACATGCACGCAAGTCTAAAAACATCATACGGACTTGGTCGTGCGGTCAAATTGTGAAAATAACATGTAACACTATGAACTAAACCTCGAAACACATCATTTTTCTCAAGAACACTTAAAGTTCACTATTTCTCAACCGGATGTCCGAATCACGTCAAATAAATTCTAATTTTCACCAAATTTCACAGATAGGATGTAAACATCATAACAAAATTATATCGAGCTACGGAACCAAAATACTGGCCCGATACCAATGGTTTCAAACATTAGTTCATTTCTTTATTTCATTAAGAATCCAGCAAAACAATTTGTTTCAATAATTGATTTCTATGACTAGGGACCTTGGAAGCCATTTCCAGGCATACGCCCAAATCCCATATTTTACTACAGACCTCCCAGGATCATCGAAACACAGATCCAGGTTCATTTACTAAAAATGTTTAACAAAGTCAACTAAAACCAAGTTTTAAATTCCAAAAATTATTATTTTCTCATATTTTCACATAAAAGCTTTCAGGTTTCACGCCCGGACTTTTCAAGCAAATCGAGGTGAATAATATTAATACTTTTAAGGCTGATGAGACTAGAATGGACTCTTAACTTCTATGATGACCCTTTGGGTCATCACAATTCGTACTCTGAGAAAGCAACAGTAGCGCGGCGGATGGCGCACCGTATCTGTACATTTCCCTGTTGCCTGACAGATTTAAACTCTCTGAATTTCCCTACTAATACCAGGCATGGGGGGTCGCCCTATGTGGCACACATGTGCAATTTTTACATGGTATTTATCCTATTTCGAGTAGGAGAATGTGTTTTCGTCTGGGCTCGACCCTACTTGGAATAAACACATGAAAAATGATATTTTAAGGTCTTTTGACACATTTATGACTGAAGGAGGCTAAGGAGGATGTGGATATTGGATCCTTTCAACTCTCACTCAAGACAAGAGATTGGATCTTTTTATGTTTTTCTTTATATTTGTTATGACTTACTCCATATCTATGTAAAGACCAGGCTGGTCATTCCGTGAGATTAGCCTTGTTTACCTTGTTTCTTCTTTATCATATGTTGCTTAGCCTATTTATGTTGTGTTGGGTCGGTTGGTTCGGGTTCGGAGTGGTATTGGTGAAAACTGAGATACTAAGTCTCTTAAATTGGCTTAATAGTTGGAGACGTCAATTGGGAGTTGACTTATTGGTAAACGATCTCGGAATATGTATTTTATGGCTCGGGTAGCTTCGTTAGGTGATTTGGGACTTAGGAGTGTGTTTGTAATGAAGTTTTAATGTCCGGTATTGAATTAGGCTTGAATTCGCGAAAGTTGGTTTTTGGCGATTTCTGGTTGGTAATGGAAAATAGGCTATCGGGGTCAGAATGGAATTTTGAAAGTTGGAACAGTTTCGTAATGTCATTTTTGACATGTGTGCAAATTTTCAGGTCTATCGGATGTGTTTTGGATTGTTTCGGCATCTTTGGTAAATTTAGAAATTTCTGGTTCATAGGCTTGAATTTGATGTGATTTTGGTGTTTCGAGGGCTTGACTAAGTCTGACTGAGGTTATGGGATGTGTTGGCATGTTTGGTTGACGTCCTGAGGGCCTCAGGTGAGTTTCGGGTGTTTAACACGGTGATTTTTAGCCTTGGCATACAACTGATCTAGTGTTTGTTGTTGTAGAAGGTTTTATCCTATGCGTTCGCGGAGGGTGTCATGCGTTCGCATCGGGGAATTGGGTAGCTGAGGGATTTTCTTCTATGCGTTCGTGAGCCTGGAGGTGCGAGCACAGTGATGTTGAGTTGATTGGTCATCGCGAATGCGGGAGCGTGAGTGCGTTCGCGTAGAGTAGAAGGCATCTGAGGACCCCAGGAAAATCAGGGTCATGTTGGATTGTTCTATGCGAACGCGATATTAGTGACGCGTTAGCGATGAAGAAAAAGGAATTGGGCAGAAAGTTTTATGTTCAAAACACGGGGTTTTGGACATAACTCAAAAAAACACTAGATAGCTTGGGATAAGGAAGATTTGGAGGAGATTTTCAGTGGAGTTCTTGAGGTAAGTGTTCTTCAATCACATTTGGGTTAATTTTATGATTTAGCCTTGATTTTTACCATGCAATTTGAGGAATTAACGTAGAAATTGGGGAGGAAATGGGTGGAAGAATTGGTAATTCCTTTTGATGATTTGAGTGGGCAATTAAGGTCCGATTTTGATAACTTTTGTATGGGTAAACTCGTGGGGGAATGAGTATTGCAGTTTTTAGATTTTTATCAAATTCTGAGACGTGGGCTCGGGGGCCGAGTTTGTCCAATTTCGGGAATTGTGCCTAATTTTGATCGTTTTCGATTGGGGTTCGTCTCCCTATCATATTTTGATGATAGTAATCTGATTTGTGATAGACTCTGAGCATTTGTGAGCCGATTCGAGGGGAAAGAACATCGTGAAGTAGTTTTTAGACTGTTTTGAGGTATGTAACGATTGTAACTCTAGACCTAAGGGTATAAAAGCTCGGTAATTTGTATTGTTTGGTAAATGCGGTTACAGACATGGTAGTTGACGAGCGTGTAGGCGCGGATTGATAGGGATTGTGACTTGGTCCGTCCTGTAGTAACTATAAATCCGCATAATTGATTTGAAACCGTGAGATATCCTATATTTTAGAGACTTCTACTTATTTTTGGGTTGTAAGCCATGTTTGGGGCCTTGTGCCGATATGTTTGGACCTCGGGGATATTTTTACACTATTCTCACACTATTTTTGATAGAAAATTTTATGAACTTAGTCATGTTTATTATTGTTGCTATTTCACTATTCTTACACTCTTTTAGAACACTGTAAGATATTTTGGGGTGAGTCCCGTATTGTTGAGATGAGTTACCCGAGTGACTTGAGAGGATGACTGAGTGAGGCCAAGAGCCGAGATTGTGAGGATAGTTATGGGTCGGGATGCACACTATAGCAGATATTTTATGGATTGGGCTGCGCCCCAGCATATGTATATTGGATCGGGCTGCACGATGCAACATATGTTATTGGATCGGGCTATACGCCACAACATATATTAGGTGGATCGAGCTGCACGTCGCAGCAGTTGATTGGTTATCTGATTCTTATTGAGTGCGAGTGTTTAGTGTGAGCATGAAGTACTAATAGTGGAGTTACGAGTGACCGAGATACCTTGTTATGAGAGATATGGTGCCTGGATGGCTGTTACATTGTGAATTTTACTGCTTTTCTCTCTCTTCCTTATCTGAGCCTTCTGATAAAGTTGAATTACTATTTTATGAAATCATGATTTATAAATATTTGTCACCACACTCAAGTTTTAAGTTACTTTGATTACTTACTGAGTTGGCGTAGTCAGGTTA
This sequence comes from Nicotiana paniculata, assembly GCA_005239505.1. Classification (NCBI taxonomy): domain Eukaryota; kingdom Viridiplantae; phylum Streptophyta; class Magnoliopsida; order Solanales; family Solanaceae; genus Nicotiana; species Nicotiana paniculata. Next base: position 122,235 of record ML357897.1, on the reverse strand, counting down.
CTCCCTGCACCTCTGTGTGCAGATCCAGGTACGGGACCATCTCACTAGTTGATTTTCTGACGTGCTTGGAGTTTATTCGTGGATTGAGGTATCTCCTCAGGTTCCCAACGCACCTCCTTTCCTTTCCTTAGTTCATAGTGCTGTCTCTCATACTTCAGACTCTTGTAGTAGCAAACTCACTTTATTATACATTGTATTTATTGTCCTAGGTGCTCATGACAGTTGACTCCAGGTTTTGGGGTAGTGTATAAATTGTTTATATCATTTTGCTGCTTTATTCTACTTAAGTGAACGAAATTATTTTTGTGAAACACCAGTATAGTTTTGGAAATTAGGAAATATTATGATAATATGTAATGGTTGGCTAGCCTAGTTCCATGATATGCGCCACCATGGCAGGCATAGGATTTGGGGTCGTGACCATTTATGAAGTAGTTCTCTTTTTGGATTGATAGACTTTGTGGATATTAACGCTTGTTATTATGTATTGAATAGTTTTGGTTGTTTTAATTGTTGTATTTATATTCACATGTTCATGTAATTGAGGGAGGCATATCTTGTGTTATCTTTGCATTATCTTGCGGTTTGAGTTCATTCTTCTTAATAATCGACAGATGATAGTTGAATTATTGGTTAAACCTAGTTAAGAGGATAATCGGAAGAGGTTCTCCTAAAGACCAATCTATTACAAATTATTGCATAACTTCACCGAGCTTAAATTGGTTCATATTGTGAGGTTGAAACTTAATCGAGACAGGAATTTCTACTAAACGTTTGAACTAATAATTGATGAATTTGAGATAGTCACTTGAACATTAGAAGTGAATGAACTAGAGTTAAATCCAAAACAATTATCTTGCACATATCCAATCAACATCTATTTTCTCCGATTGATATCTTCCTTGCTTACTTTTTTCGATTGTCATTATTCAATTAGTTCTACATTCTTAGTTAATTTAGTTTTAATTCACATAATTATCAACTTGTTATTATCTTGGATAAACTACAAACTACAATAATATTGTTTAAACCCAATCCATGTGGATACGGTATTATATTATACTATATTTGACTAGAGAGCATATTTAAGTATGTATTTTCAGCACGTCAATATTTTTGTTGAGTTTCGTGTTGAGTTATAAAGGTCGTGATTTACATTGAGGCAAAGTTGTAAATTTGTTGAAATACCATTCTTGTAGATTTATTCAATTTTGGTTTATATTGTTGAGACTCTTTTACATATAGGGGTCGAGCCATCGGCTATTTATTGTGGAAACACTATAATTTTTGACTTGTTTGGCAAGTTGTGGTATTGGGTACTTGAGGTACGATTTGTGATACATTGTGTTATTGATATGCATGCGGTGGTATAAGCATTTGGGGTTGAAACATATGCCGTGAGATAACGTGGGCTTGATATGCGTGTTGCTAGTAAGGGAACTACTTGAAGCCACGTAGTGTGATAAGGTGTGCTAAGACGTGGGTAGCTATTTTAGGAAGATGGTTTTCAAAGCTAAATGCAAGGCTCACGTAGTGATATAAGGAACTATTGTGATTTGATTTGTTAAATGAGACTACGAGGCGGTATCATTTACATCACTTATGTTTTGTTTGTGTTTCCTTTCCATTTCTTATTATATGTTTCCTTTCGTAATGTCTTAATTTTAATAGTTCAGTGTAGCTATTATTTTTATATTTCACCATTGTATCATTTCCGTTGCTTTCCGTTATCACATTGTCATATCATGTTCAGTTTTCCTATTTATTCCAGTAGGTGTGACGTTCCTTGCTTTTGCGATTGTTTCTTTGGATCATACGGTCCAAAATTCGCATTGCGAACTAGTTGTCACATTTGGATGACAATAAGGATGTGAGGTTCTTCGCTTCTACGAACCCCATGTCGCATTTGCGGCATCTGCACCTGGACAAAAAGCTGAGGGACGAGACTTTTAGTCTCCTTTTCATGTTTTGGAACCCTAGACTCGGTATGAGGCGATTTTGAAGATTTATTTATATCTACAATCATTGGATAAGTGATTTTTTTTATTTCCAACTACTTTACATGATTATATGTGTCACGACCCCAAATCCTAACCGGCCGTGATGACGCCTATCGTGGAACTAGACTAGCCGACTACCGCATGTTCATAATTTCCTTTGAAAATCTCATTTATGTTTCAAGCATTTCATAACAATATACAAATTTTTACTTGATATAATAGGCCAAAATTTTTATACCGTACTGCGTCCCCAAAACCCGGAGCCAACATGTCATGAGCATCTAGTGAAATAAGCCAAAATAAAATATGATGATACAGAACGCCTAATCAAAGCTAAATACAACAGGAAGGGAAAACAAAGATGCTGCGAACGCTGAACAACTACCTCTATATCCCCACGATCCGGCTCCGCTGCGATATATATAAAAGCTAAGCATCGATATCTGCTCCTGAATCTGCACACAGAGGTGCGTGGAGTAATGTGAGTACGCGAACTCAGTAGTAATAGAAATAAATCAAGTCTAAGTAGTAAGGACACATAAAAATCAATCCCAAAAAGTCACAATATACACAGCCTTACTTTCCAATAGTATAACATAGATATACGAAATCATCATGCCTTAGAAATCAACTTCATAAAAGTCATTTAAAAGAATGCACACTTTTAACAACTTTAAAACAAAGATTTGGCATGAAAATGAATGTAGAAAAGTCATAGTAGCCTTTCGGGCTAAAACATGTTTAATAATCAGCCCCTCGGAGATGCCTCACAATCCATCAGCACCTCACAGTCACTCATGCCTCCCAATCACTCATCACTCGCACTTGGTGCGCTCACTGGGGGTGTGTACAGACTCCGGAGGGGCTCCTTCAGCCCAAGCGCTAATATCACTTAGCACCTCACCATCACTCTTGGCCCTCGGCCTTCCTCGGTGGAACCACTTGAAAAGCCCCTTGGGCGAAGTAGTACAACAGGGTACTCGACCCGAAAACATCATTTTAATGCTCATGTAGTTTAAATCAGGCTGAGTTTCAAATAAAACAGTATGCACAATGATGCTGAGTAAAATCATCAACAGGTAGTGAGGAAAACAACAGTAAAATGCCCTCAAAGGGTCTAAAAAGATCGGCACGAGGCCCCAAACACGGCTTATAGCCCGAATATTTCACAAATCTTTAGAACATAATTTAACATAACCCAATCGAAAATCATCAAATTAAACAAGAATCTCAAAATTCGGCAAAACCCGAGCCCTCGGCCCACGTCTTGGAATCCGATAATTTTTACATCATTAGAAGCCTTGTCCTCCTAAGATTCTACTCAAACCAATATCATCAAAATCGGATCACAATAGACTACCCAAAACCTCAAAAGAAATCCCAATTCTTTCCTCCCATTTTCCAACTTTTTCCTACTCAAATCCTTAAATTTTCAAGCCTAATCCTAACAAAATAGCATAGGAACGATATTAAAAACCAAAGAACTTACCTTTGCTGAAGAATCTTGAATTTCCCCCTCAAAATCGCCTTCAATAGACTCCTCCTGCATGCAAAATTGATGAAAAATGAGAAATTTTGTGGAGGGGTTCTTTTTATACTATTTTGCCTAGCCATTTCCGCTTATGCGGACAATTGACCGCATCTGCGGTCCCAGGTGCGCACCTGTGAAAACTCACTTAACGGGCCAATCTCGCACCTGCGACCCTTTTTCCGCACCTGCGGCTTCGCAGGTGCGATGCTCCTTCTGCACCAGTGATATCGTAGGTGCGACAAATTCCTCGCACCTGCGGACCACTCCCTACACAGCCAAATCTCGCACCTGCGGAGCCCGATCCGCTCCTGCGGAACCGCACCTGTGGCTCCCCTTCCGCAGGTGCGAAAACACCAGCACCAGTAACCTGTAAATTACCAAAGTTCACTCCAAACTTCCCGTCAGCCATTCGAAATCAATCCCGAGCCCCTCGGGGCCCCAACCAAACATACCCACACACCCCATAGAATTATTCCAACTTAGTCGAGCCTTCGAAACACCAAAAACAACACGAAAACATAAAATTTACATCAAATTCAAGCTTAAGAACTTGAAACTTCTAAATTTCGCGAACTACGCCGAAACCAAGTAAGACACCTCTGATTGACCTGAAATTTTGCAGACATATAAAAAATTACATTACGAAACTGTTCCAACATCCGGAATTCCATTCTGACCTCGATAGCCTATTTTCCACTGCCGACTAGAAAATCGCCAAAAACTAACTTTCGCCAATTCAAGCCTAATTCTACACCGGACATCACAAAAATATTATGAACACACTCCTAAGTCCCAACTTACCTAACGAACCTATCCGAGCCAGACAATCCACATTCTGAGGTTGTTTACCAATAAGCCAACTCTTAGTTGACTTTCTCAACTATTAGGCTACTTTAAAATGATAAATGCCTAAACTCTCACCATAACCACTCCGGACCCAAACCAACTGATACAACACATCAAAAACATGATAGCAATATATAACAAATGGATAAATAAGCGCAATGGGGCAAATCTCTTGGAACGATCGGCCGGGTCATTACATCCTCCCCCTCTTATACAAACGTTCGTCATCGAACGGGTCTAGAAACATACCTGGAGTTTCAAATAAGTGAGGATATATATCCCGTATCTCCCACTCGGTCTCCCTGGAGGCATCCTCCACCGGCTGCCCTCTCCACTGAACCTTCACTAAAGCTATATCCTTGGACCTCAGCTTCCTTACCTGTCGACCAAAACTAGCCACGAGCTCTACCTCATAAGACATATCGCCCTCGAGATGAACCGTGCTAAAGTCTAAAATATGGGAAGGGTCACCAACATACTTCCGGAGCAGCGAAACATGGAATACTGGATGAATACTCAATAAACTGGGAGGCATAGCAAGCTATAACCCACCTCCCCAACCATCTAAAGTTCCTCAAATGGCCCAATAAACCTAGGACTCAGCTTCCCTCTCCTCTCGAATCTCATAACACCCTTCATGGGTGACACCTTCAGCAATACCTTATCCCCAACCGTGAAAGACACATCTCGGACCTTTCGGTCCGCATGACTCTTCTGCCTAGACTGCGCCGTGCGAAGTCGCTCCTGAATCAACTTTGCCTCACTCAAAGCATCCTGAACCAAGTCTGTGCCCAATAGCCTGGCCTCGTGCGACTCAAACCAACCAACGGGAGACCTACACCTCCTACCATACAAAGCCTCATACAGAGCCATCTGAATTCTCTACTGATAGCTATTATTATATTCAAACTCCGCTAGTGGCTGAAACTGATCCCATGAACCACCAAAGTCAATCACGCAAGCACGCAACATGTCCTCCAAAATCTGAATGGTACACTCCGACTGCCCGTCGGTCTGAGGATGAAACACAGTGCTCAACTCAACCTGAGTACCCAACTCTCTCTGCACGGCTCTCCAAAACTTAGATGTGAACTGAGTGCCTCTGTCGGAAATGATAGAAACTGGACCACATGCAACCGGACAATCTCCCTGATATAAGTCACAGCTAACCTCTCCGATGAATACTTAGTACCAACAGGAATGAAGAGCGCGGACTTGGTCAGCCGATCCACAATAACCCATATAGCATCAAACCTCCTCGAAGTCCGTAGGAGTCCAACTACAAAGTCCATGATTATCCGCTCGCACTTCCACTCCGAAATATCAAACCTCTGAAGCAATCCACCAGGTCTCTGGTGCACACACTTGACCTACTGACAGTTGAGACACCGAGCCACAAACTCAATAACATCCTTCTTCATTCTCCTCCACCAATAATGTTGCCTAGAATCCTGATATATCTTCGCGGCACCCGGATGGATGGAATACCGCGAACTATGAGCCTCTGCTAGAATCAAATCTCGAAGTCCATCTACCTTGGGCACGCAAATCCAGCCCTGCATCCTCAAGAACCCATCATCACCAATAACCACATCTCTGGAATCACCGCGACAGACCCGATCCTGAATAACAAGAAAATGTGGATCATCATACTGGCGTGCTCTAATCTGATCGTAAAGAGAAGACCTGGAGGCTACACAAGCCAACACCCACGGGGGCTATGATAGATCCAATCCCACCAAATGACCGGCTAAGGCCTAAACATCAAGAGCTAATGGCCGCTCTGCTGCTGGAAGGTAAGATAAATTCCCCAAACTCTCTTCCCTACGACTTAAGGCATCGGCCACTACATTGCCTTCCCCGGATGATATAAGATAGTGAGGTCATAATCCTTGAGGAGCTCTAACCATCTCCTCTAACGCAAATTCAAGTCCTTCTTCCTCAGCAGATACTGTAAACTGCGATGATCAGTGAAAATCTCACACTGCACTCCATACAAATAATGCCGCCAAATCTTCAAGGCATGGACAATGGCAGCTAACTCAAGATCATGCACTGGATAATTATTCTCGTGCACCTCCAACTGTCTGGACGCGTAGGCAATCACCCTACCGTCCTGAATCAATACCGCTCCCACGCCAACTCTAGAAGCATCACAATAAACTGTGTAAGAACCCGAACCAGCAGGCAGAACTAGTACTAGAGTTGTAGTCAATGTTGACTTGAGCTTCTGAAAGCTCTCCTCACACTCATCGGACCATCTGAATAGAGCACCATTCTAGGTCAATATGGTCAAAGGCGAAGCAATCGAAGAGAATCCCTCCACAAAGCGACATTAATATCCCGCCAAACCAAGGAAACTCCTAATCTCTATAGCTGAAGACGGTCTGGGCCAACTCTGCACTGCCTCTATCTTCTTTGGATCAACCTGAATCCCCTCACTAGACACCACGTGCCCCTAGAAAGTTACCAAACCAAGCCAAAACTCACACTTGGAGAATTTTGCACAAAGCTTATCCTCACTCAATCTCTGTAACAAAACTCTCAAATGCTGAGCATGCTCTTCCTAGCTACGAGAATAAACCAGGATGTCATCAACGAACACAATGATGAAGGAATCAAGATAAGGCTGAAACACGTTGTTCATCAATTGCATGAACGCAGCTGGGGCATTGGTCAGCCCAAATAGCATAACCAAGAACTCATAATGACCATACCTGATCCTGAAAGCAGTCTTCGGAATATTGGAATCTCAAATCCTCAACTGATGATACCCAGATCTCAAATCAATCTTGGAAAACACTCTGGCTCCCTGAAGCTGATCAAAAAAATCATCTATGCGAGGAAAGGGATACCGGTTCTTCGCTCTAACCCTATTCAACTGCAAATAGTAAATTACACATACGCATGGACCCATCATTCTTCTTTACGAACATTACCGGTGCACCCCAAGGTGACACACTAGGACGAATGAACCCCTTATCCAGGAGCTCCTGAAGCTTCTTCTTCAATTCCGTTAGCTCCACTAGTGCCACACGATATGGTGGAATAGAAATAGGCTGAGTGCCTAGCACCAGGTCAATACCAAAATAAATATCCCTGTCAGGTGCCATGCTTGGCAGATCTGCAGGAAACACATCCGGAAAATCACGGGCCACAGGAACTGAATCAATAGCGGGAGTCTCACCACCGACATCCCACACAAAGGCCAAATAAGATAAACACCCCTATTCAACCATGCGTCGAGCCTTCAGATAATAAATCACCCTACTAGGCATATACTCGGAAGAACCTTTCCACTCAACCCTAGGACCACCCGCCATAGCTAAGGTCACAGTCTTAGCGTGACAATCAAGAACAACATGGCACAGAGATAACCAATCCATGCCCAAAATAACATCAAAATCGACCATGCTGAGTAACAGTAGGTCCTCTCGGGTCTCCAAAACCCCCAATAGATATAGTGCACGACTGATACACACGGTCCACAACAACAGTATCGCCCACCGGAGGCGACACATGAACAGAGGTGACTAGAGACTCACGGGTCAGGCCCAGAAAACTGGCAAAGTATGAGGAAACATAGGAATATGTGGAACCAGGGTCAAATAAAGCCAAGGCATCATGACAACAGACTGAAACAATACCTACAATCACGGCATTCGTGGCCATAGTATCCGGCCTGGGTGGAAATGCATACATACGAGCCTGACCTCCCCCTGCTCAACCTCCCTCTCTAGGGCGGCTTCTGGCTCGCTGACCACCACCCCTGGCTGCCTGGGCGGGTGGTGAAGTGACTGGAGCTGAAGTCGAGGGCTGGCCCTCTGTTGAGATGATCTACCGGAATAGCAGGGACACTGCCTTCACCCGTGCCCGAACTCTCCACACTCAAAACAACTACCTGGAGCTGGAAGCGGGGACTGATAGAAACCCCTAGAACCTGTACGGCCACTGGAAGACTCCTGTATAAATGAACCCTGAACTGGAGGTGCTCGAGCTGCACTCTGAGATGGGAGGGCACCAAAAGAAGTACGGCCTGACTGAGAACCACGGGGACCCTGCCCCGAAGATGCACAACCATATACTGGGCGGCCTGACTGAGGAGGCCTGAATGAATAGCCCCTGCCCTGATGAAACTGTCCCCTGCAGGGAGCACCACCGGAACTGCCCGAACCATGAGGCCTCTTGGCCTCCTTCTCCTCCCGCTCCTAGCGGCGAATAGACTCATTATCTCGAGCTATGCCATAACCTGCTCGAAACAAGCACCTGATACTCTCTCCCGAGTCATAAACAACCGAAGCTGATAGGAAAGACCATCTACGAACCTCCTCACCCTCTCCCTATCAGTAGGGATAATCTCAGAAGCATGTCTAGCCAACTCCGAAAATCTCATCTCGTACTGAGTGACTGATAACTCTCCCTGGCGCAGCTGCTCAAACTGCCTACCATGTCCTCTTTGTGAGACTGAGGAAGATATTTCTCCAAAAAGATCGTGGAGAACTGCTTCTAGGTAAGAGGTGTTGAACCAACCGGTCTACCCCTCTCGAAAGACTCCCACCAAGTGAATGAAGCACCCGCAAACTAAAATGTAACAAACTAGACCCCACTATTCTCCAGAATACCCGCGGTGCGCAGTATCCTCTGGAACCTATCTAGAAATCATTAGGCATCCTCGCCCTCTGTACCGCTAAAAATTCGAGGCTGAAGTCTGCTGTATTTCTCCAACCTGCGCTGCTCGTCTTCAGGCACAGCAGGGACCACATAATCCTGAACCAGAGCAGCTTGCTGAGCTGGAGCTGGTCCTGGTGCTTGAATAACCTGTGCAGCCTTCTCAGGTGCCCGGGCAGCTGGAGTCTTATTGCCTCCCCCGGCCTGAGCTGTGGTGGAAGAACAAGACATGGCAACGGCCAGAGCCGAACCGGTGTAAACTGACAATGTATGAGACAGAGTCTCCTGATGACCCGGAATAACTATAGGCACTGCTTGTGCCTGAGCTTGTCCCGCTGGGACACCATCGGCGGGAACTTGATCATGATCGATAAGGGGATCCTGAGGTACTTCCCCGGCTGCTGCACAAGCTGGCCCCTACCTCTACCATGTCCTCGACCGCGGCCTCGACCTCTCGTTCATCTAGCAGGTGACTGGTCACCCTGATCGGTATGGTGTGTCCTCACCATCTGTGAGAGAATGAAACAATGTAAGTTCAGATTTTCAAGAATCAGTAGATCAACACAAAAGAGTTCAAGAAATATAGAAATGTCTCCTAAACGTTTTTCAGCCTCTCGAAGATAAGTACAGACGTCCCCGTACCGATCCGCAAGACTCTACTAAACCTACTCATGACCGTTGAGTCCTATGTAACCTAGGGCTCTGATACCAAACTGTCACGACCCCAAATCCTAATCGGTCGTGATGGCGCCTACCGTGGAACTAGGCTAGCCGACTACCGCATGTTCACAATTTCATTTGAAAATCTCATTTAAGCTTCAAGATTTTCATAACAATATACAGAAATTTACATAATATAATATTCCAAATTTTTATATCGTACTGCCGTCCCCAAAACCTGGAGCCAACATGTCATGAGCATCTAGTGAAATATACCAAATAAAATATTATGATACAAAACCTCGAACCAAAGCTAAATACAACAGGAAGGGAAAACAGAGATGCTGCGAACGCTGAACAACTACCTCTATATCCCCACGATCCGGCTCTGCTGCGATATATATAAAAGCTAAGGCTCGATATCTGCTCCTGAATCTGCACACAGAGGTGCAGGGAGTAATGTGAGTACGCCAACTGAGTAGTAATGGAAATAAATCAAGTGTAAGCAGCAAGGAAACACATAAAAATCAATGCCATCAAGTCACAATATACACATCCTTACTTTCCAATAGTATAACATAGTTATATGAAATCATCATGCCTTAGAAATCAACTTCATAAAATTCCTTTAAGAGAATGGACATTTTTAAAAACTTTAAAACAAAGATTTGACATACAAATGAATGTACAAAAATCATAGTAACCCCTCAGGCAAAAACATGTTTCATAATCAGCCCCTCGGGCATGCCTAACAATCCCTCAGCACCTCACAGTCACTCATGCCTCCTAATCACTCACCACTCGCACTCGGTGCGCTCACTGAGGGAGTGTATAGACTCCGGAGAACTCCTTTAGCCCAAGCGCTTATATCACTCAGCACCTCACCTTCACTCTTGGCCCTCGGCCAAACTCGGTGGAACCAATCGAAAAGCCCCTCGGGCGAAGTAGTAGAACATGGTACTCGACCTAAGAACATCATTTTAATGCTCATGTAGTGTAAATCACGTCGAGTTTCAAATAAAACAGTGTGCACCATGATGGTGAGTAAAATCATCAACATGTAGTGAGGGAAACAGCAGTAAAAATGCCCTCAAAGCGTCTAAACAGATCGGCACGCGCCCCCAAACACGGCTTATAGCCCGAATATTTCAAAAATTTTTAGAACATAATTTAACATAAGATTTTGAGTAAATATGAAACTCATTAGTCACCGGGGAGAAAACCTAGTCCAATCGAAAAATCAGTAAGCGCCACATATTCGTCATTCGACATATGCGCCATTCCACATTCAGTGAGAAAATAGTGCAGTCCGGGGTTCCATACCCCTCTGGACAAGATTTAAGACCATTACTTACCTCCATCGGGCCAACATACTAGTCTGCTATGCCTTTTCCCTAAAATTGGCTCTCGATTGCTCCAAATCTAGCCAAAAACAGTTTAACATCACCAATATATATCGGAGAAACTTAACCCAATCGAAAATCATCAAATTAAACAAGAATCTCGAAATTCGGCAAAACCCGAGCCCTAGGCCCAAGTCTCAGAATCTAATAATTTTTACATTATTAGAAGCCTCGTCCTCCCACGATTCTACTCATACCAAAATCTTCAAAATCGGATCACAATAGCCTACCCAAAACCTCAAAAAAAATCCCAATTTCTTCCTCCCATTTTTCAATTTTTTCCTACTCAAGTCCTTAAATTTTCAAGCCTAATCCTAACAAAATAGCATAGGAAGGCGATTAACAACCAAAGAACCTACCTTTGCTGAAGAATCTTAAATTTTCCTCTCAAAATCGCCTTCAATGGACTCCTCCCGCATGCAAATTGATGAAAAATAAGAAATTTCGCGGAGGGGTCCTTTTTATACTGTTCTGCCCAGCCATTTCCGCTCCTGTGGAAAATTGGCCGCACCTGCAGTCCCAGGTGCACACCTGCGAAAACTAACTTAACGGGCCAATCCCGCACCTGCCACCATTTCTCACCAACTGCGGCTTCGCAGGTGAGATGTTCCTTCCGCACTAGCGACATCGTAGGTGCGACAAATTCCTCGCATTTGCGGACCACTGCCTACATAGACAAATCTCGCACCTGCTGAGCCCAATCCGCTCCTACGGAAATGCACCTGCTGCTCCCTTCTGTAGGTGCGAAAGTACCAGCAACCTGCAAATTACCAAAAATCACTCCAAACTTCCCGTCAACCATCCGAAATCAATTCCGAGCTCCTCGATGCCCCAAAATGTCATACCCACACACCCTATAGCATTATTCCAACTTAGTCGAGCCTTCAAAACACCAAAAACAACACGAAAACACCAAATTTACATCAAATTCAAGCATAAGAACTTGAAACTTATAAATTTCGCCAACTACGCCGAAACCAACCAAAAAACCTCCGATTGACCTGAAATTTTGCAGACATATCAAAAATGACATTACGAAACTGCTCCAACTTCCAGAATTCCATTCCGACCTTGATAGCCTATTTTCACTGCCGACCGAAAATTACCAAAAACTAACTTTCGCCAATTCAAGCCTAATTGTACATCGGACATCACAAAAATAGTTTGGACACACTCCTAAGTCCCAAATTACCTAAAGAAGCTACCAGAGCCATAAAATCGGCATTCCGAGGTCATTTATAAATAAGTCAACTCTCAGTTGACTTCCTCAACTATTAGGCTACTTTAAAAGGCTAAATGCCTAAACTCTCACCATAACCACTCCGTACCCAAACCAACTGATCTAACACATCAAAAACATGATAGCGATATATAACAAATACAGAAATAGGGGAAACGGGGTAAATCTCACAGAATGACCGGCCGGGTCGTTACAATATGTGAGTTTTAACATCTAACTCTAGAGAATCAAACTGAAATTTTTGGAAACTTTGTCTATATTTTTAAAAATGAAACTTTGTGTTTTGAGAGTCTATTTGGACTCGAATTCTAAAACAAAACACATATATGGATTCATGGGTTTACGAATAGCCGTAATCTAGCCTTAAACCCAAGTTTTGAACGGGCAGGCCCCGAGTTGACTTTTTATTGATTTTTGAGAAATAGTGTGAAGATCATAGCTTTATTTATTGGAATTTATTTATCTTGCATTATTTGATATTATTAAATCATTTTTTGTTTGATATGTGCCGAGCGGAGGTAAATTGTAAAGGATGAGATATTTTTCAGTATTTATTGAGGGCTTTTGAGGTAAGTATATTGCCTAACATTGTGGGGAACTACCCCGCAGGGACTAGTTATTTGCACTATTTGACCTACGTGGAAGACGTGTACATGAGGTGACGAAAGTGTACATGTCTTATATGTGGAAATTGACCGATTTAGATTCTTAGGTTCTTATGTACATAAAAAATGAAGTTGGCGTACTCCCACATTATTGTTGTTGTTGTTGTTGTACTCTTTATTTTTTAGTCGAGTGCTACGTGTGGTTGTATTATTGAAATTTGTGTGGAGAAAATGTTGCGGCATATGGGCATATGTGGTGAGAGTTGTTATATTCTATTGTTGTATTTTTGGCACACGTGATATTGCTGAGAGGATTTTCAGGGTGTTTGCACGTGAGTTTTTCGTGCTATTATTATTATTATTGATATTTCACGTGCGGCGTGAAAAGGCGGACTAAATAAGTAGGTTTGCGCATGTGGCTAGCCAATGCAGGAATATTATTATGCGTGTGTGGCGAGACAAGGTGGGAACTTACTTTATTGTTGCGTAGAGGATGAGACAAGGGGGCTATCTAGAGGATGATTTGTGATGACTTGTGATGGCCTGTAGGCATTATTATTGATGATATTTGTGTTGTGGTTTGGCTACCATGTGTGAGTCATGCATTTTATGCTTTTTTGTGTTGTCTCCTATGTGTCATTCGTTGTCTCTGCTCTTACTTGTTGACTCAAGTTGTGATAGAACACTTGTGATGTTTAGCTTAAAGTATATATATTTTCATGTATATCGCCTCATATTTTACTTTTGTTTCGTGAGAGTTAGATGTTAATTGTGATGATTTATATTTATTTTTGGGGTTTTTATGTGTAGGAATGATTTGGGAGAAATTGGGGACGAAAGGCACAAAATGAGAGCGAAAATGAACAAAATCGGGAAAGTGCATGTTTGGGCGCCACAGGCAAGGCTGGGCGCCACCTGTGGCACTGGTGGGCGCCTAGCGCTACCCAAGGCGTCGGTGACGTGAACTTCTCCTATTTCGACCGGGACTCAGTTAATTCGACCCTAGACCTACCCAACACGTATAAAAGCAAGTCTAAACTCAATTTTGAAAGGGAGAACGTGATTTTTGGAGAGAAATAAAATAGCTACACACTTGGGAGCTCGGATTTGGTTAATTCTTCCATGTATTTTCTATTACTCATTGATTTTATATTTGAAAACATTATTTTTGATGAATGTATGAACATGTGTGGCTAACAACCCTATTATTCTAGGGTCATGGGTGAAACATTAATGTTATATTTGAAGCTTAATTTGACGAATTTGATTTTTTCATATTGTTTTTTTTATTTAATTATGTTCTTAATTATTTTACTGAGTAGCTAACAGTGAAATACTATCTACGAATCTAGAGTTGAACTCGAAAGTGGTAATTCTAGATTGCATATAGAATTAAATATAGAAGGTTCTTGAACCCCGGCATAGGGGAATGGATTCGCAATTAGGATAGAGATATACATATTTTCCTTGCTTTGTTAAAATACCAGAATTGTGAATGCATTCTTGTTAATCTTGATTCCATAGACATATAGCCATTAAGTTAACTTGAATAGACGAATAAGAACTCGAAATATTTTTATGAGCAATATCAACCCAGTAAATCAACAATCTAGATAAATCACTTAGTCATTTTAAGCCAAGAATATAACACGATTGTTAGCTAACCCGTGACCCTGGAATATCCTCTCCTATTGATTGTTAGTCGAAATTACTATTTGTGTTTTTTGATTTCCTAGTTAATTCATTAATTGGTATTTTAGGTAGTAACTTAGTTAATTATACCTTTTGTGATAAATATCTTGAATCGATAAGTTAATTGAGTTGAATCTATCAAAAGTTAATCATAAGTCTTCGTGGGACGATACTCTACTCACTAGTTTATTATTTTACGGCCACATATACTTGCGTGGGTGTGCTTGGTTGCAACAACATGCACAATCATATATGTATTGATCATTTACATGTATTCTCGTACACTTTCTTTCTGTGTGAGAGTCGTGCTATTGGCACGTGAGTTGTCTGTGCAGATATGAGATAATTCTACTATTGGCATGTGAGTTGTCCGTATGGTTATGAGTATCGTTATTGCTAGCACGTGAGTTGTCCGTGCTGAAATGAGATATTATCACTCACTTAGCACATGAGTTGTCCATGAATATTTGTGATACTGATTGTATTGACACGTGAGTTGTCCATGTAGCACGTGAGTTGTCCGTCAGGTTGTGAATTTTAATACGGGCATAAGATTCCATGTGATTAGGGTTTGTGAATTGGGTCCCGTAAATTGTGGTTATGAGGTGTGGTACCTCGTGAATTTGTTTTTATAAATCTTGTGTGAAAGTTGTTGTTTATTGGGTTATTACCTGTTTCTCGTTACTTGGTTTTACCAGACTTGATATGCATTCAGCTTACTCTATGACATTATTACCTGTTTGTTCCTTGTTGGTAATTGTTGCTTTTATTTTTCTATTGTAAGTATTGTTATTCATTTACCATGCGTAACTTTATATGATATTTTTCCATGTTAGTTTCGCATTCATACTTGTACATGTTATTGTGTCTAGTAGGTGTCTTGACAGTCCCTTGTCACTACTCTACCGAGGTTATTCTTGATACTAACTTTGTACCGCTGCGGTGTACTCATGCTACGCTTGCTGCACATTTTTGTGCAGATCCAGGTACCACAGATCTTGTTGGTGACTAGATAGCTAAGTATTACCGTGGAGCCTTTCAGGTATACAAGTCATCGCGTTTGCTGGCCTCGCAGTCACCTTCTGAAATTTTACTTTGTACTATTTATTTATATTCCGGAACAGTTATACTTAGAGGTTTTGTAGTAAAATCAATAGAGCTTATGAATTGTAGTACATGTTTTGGGATGTTATGCATCTACCTTGGATTGTTGGCTAATTATAGAAATTTCTATTTCATGCTTACTAGTAATTGGTTAAAATCAGTTATTAATTCGGTAAGTATTGGGCTTCCTAGTCTTAGAGACTAGGTGCCATCACGATTCCTAAGGAGGTATTTAGGGTCATCAAAAACTTTTGTAGATCATGATCAGGCTACATTCTCTAAATTTAGAGGAAATGTTTTAAAGCTAAATGTGAAGATAGACTTGTTAAAGCCCATGAATGATGAAACATGGTTAGGATTAAAAATCCAAAGGTTACCGATGATGGGGAATGGTTGAAGGTAGAATATGAAAGAGCGCCCTCTTATTGTCCATAATGAAAGAGGCAAGGGCATGAGGACAGTCAATGTAGGTACAAAATCGCCTTTGACTTGTATATTAGGATGTAGGAATAAAAAAGGTGAAGGAAGATGAGATTTCTAGGCACCTTTGACTGCTTGATAGTACCATATTTAGGCCTTGACATGTGTAGTATCTTTGATATGTGTTGAAATTGTGCTGCCTTTATAAATTTTATAGCATGTTTTATGACGCCTATGTCTTGTTTTCTTGACTTGTGTTCACTTTGTGCTTAATTCTTAATATCACATGACTTTGTGAATACTTGATTTAGTTTAAGAGTCATAATAGGTCCATCCTTAGTGAGTCATATGCCATGCATGGTGGAGTTTTGTATAGTCCATGTGAATGTCATTGCGTCAAGAACTTGCTTGGAATGTAAGTTGAAGAGAAATTTTAGATGATGCTCGGTTTGAAAAATAATTTTAGGCTTTCTTTGATATTTTTGAGTTTAATGCTTTCTTACAATTAAAGTTATCCCCAGTCAACCCTTTGCCTAGACTTTTATTTGGCAATCACATTACAAGCCTCTATCCCTTTTTGTTTTTAATTGATATTATTTTGAATCATTTACCTCTTAAGGCACTTAATTTGTACATAAGAGCTAGAATAAGTAAATGAGGAAACTTGGGTGGCTTTGAATGAAACCAATAAAAGAAAAAAAAGTGCACATGTGTTGTAAGAGATACACCGCTAGCGAGAATTCTAAAGAAGAGAAATTACAAAAGCAAAAATAGTTGAAAAAATGGAGATAAAAAGAAAACATAGAAAAGAATTTATGTAGATAAATAAATTGACAACGTGTCTTGCTAGTGGGTGTAAATTAAAGTACTGCTTAAAGAAAAAGGGATCATTTTTGGGACGATTTATTTGTGTAATTGAGGTTGAGACAGAAGAATTTGCGTTTTACGGGAATATGTGATGTGTTAAAGTTATTAAGAGAGTTAATCACTATTCTTAAATATATCCTAACAATTCCTTATCCCACATTAGAAGCATGAAAAAATCCCAATTGATTTTAGATCGAGCGAGCCTACATTAGTAGAGGTTTACAGAATAAGCAAGCCTATGGTACCTTGTGCATGCATGTAACCTCTTTAGTAAGAGATTTATTTGATATATGTGAGTTCTTAAGCTATATTTTCTCCTGCGATTTGATGGAAAATGTCGTGATGGAACCTAGTCCCTATAACTAGGTAAGCCTAGCAACGCGGAATAGCAACATAATTTGCGGAATATTTAAATAAAAGAAAGCTGAACAATAAAAAAAAAGACTGTATATAAATGCCACTTCGCATATACAATCCAAAATAATACGGAAGTCTACAACATCACCCAAAAACCCAGAAACTCACGGAAACCACAGGCTAACAGAATATAATACACTGCTCTAACTCCAAAATGTCTATACAACTATAAGGAAGGATAAACTTTTCACAAAAGCTGGAATAAGATAGAGACTCCTAGTCTGCAGATGCGGCAGGTGTACCTCGA
This sequence comes from Nicotiana paniculata, assembly GCA_005239505.1. NCBI lineage: Eukaryota > Viridiplantae > Streptophyta > Magnoliopsida > Solanales > Solanaceae > Nicotiana > Nicotiana paniculata. The sequence continues at coordinate 104,535 of ML357897.1, read as the reverse complement.
AGTCTCTGTTGTATCTCTCAACCTTGGGGATACTGCTCCTGAGTGGTGGTACCTGGATCTGCACATGAAAAACATGCGCAGGAAAGGGCATAAGTACACCACGGCGGTACTCACTAAGTGCCAAGCCTAACCTCGGTCGGGTAGTGACGAGGAAGGTCAGGGCGCTACTGAGGTCAAACAATATAATAGGGATTTACAATATAAAGACAAATAGTAATAATGAATACAGCAGTGAAGTAAGTCACGTCAAACAAGGCAATAAGAGAACACAAGAACAGAGTAAACACGGAGTACGAACACTCTATAACAATGGTAATAATGAGGACCTCCCAGGATACCGTCATGTAGTCCTTTTCTCAACTGTCTAGTGGATCTGCCAGGATACCGTCCCATAGTCCATCACATGTATAACCGAAGTATCATTATCTGTGCAAGGGGATCTCCCGGGATAACATCCCGTAGTCCAAAAATAAATGTGCAGGGGGATCTCCTGGAATAGCGTTCCATAGTCCCAAAGTAAATATGAAGGGGGATTACCCGGGATAATGTCCCGTAGTCCCAAAGTGAATATACAGGAGGATCTCCCGGGATAACGTCCCGTAGTCCCAAAGTAATTATGCAGGGGGATCCCCCAGGATAACATCCGGTAGCCCCAAAGTAAATGTGCAGGGGGGTATCCCAGGATAACGTCCCGTAATCCCAAAATAAATATGTTGGGGGATCTCTCGGGATAACGTCTCGTAGTCCCAAAGTAAATTTGCAGGGGGATCTCGCGGGATAACGTCCCGTAGTCCCAAAATAAATACACGGCACAACAAGAAGACGTGCAGAATTAAAGTGCAAAAATACAAGGCAACAAGTAATTTTAGTCTAAACATTCTTCACATAGTGCAATTAAGGCAATTTAATCAAATAAGCAATTCAGGAAACTAGGCATGGTTCTCTAAACTAACCTTGACTATAGTTGCACTTAAAATAAAACAGGTAAGAAAGAAACTCAGGCTAAATATTTTAAGTAAATACCGAATTTTCAACAACTAGCACAAGTACGCGCTCGTCACCTCATGTACAAGGAATTCAATTACCAAATATCACATACTAAGGGTTAAGGGACCCCACACAAGTTTGAAACCACACGTTTTCTACGAGTATCCGACTCCAAATTTCCCAAATCTGTACAATTCAATTACATATCATAAATAACATCTTATGTAACTTATTATACTGTTTAGTTCAAGCTAAGGCGCAAAATTATGTAAAATGACCAAAACGCCCCTCGAGACCACGACTCGGAATCCGGTAAAAGTCATATTTTTCGGACAGCCATTCACACACGAACTCATTTAACCAGAAACAATTGAAACCGACACAAAAAACCTCACAATTTTCCTGAATTTCAGAATTGGGAAATTCTCATCCCTTCCTATGGTTTTTGCCCCATTTTTGATAATTAAACTAAAGAAAACAACGGGAATTAATATACTAACAATGAATTAGTATTGGGAAATGTTACCTAAGATCCTTCTCTTTGAAATCCATAGAAAATCGCCAATCCTAGAGCCCTCATACGGTTTTTGGAATTATGAACCCAACTCTCAGAATTTTGGAATAAAATACACAGGCAATCCGCTCCTGCAGACTCGATCACCGCACCTGCGGTATCGCACCTACGGAAAAAGCATCGCAGGTGCGAAAGTCACTTAAAATGCAGTGGGGCCGCACCTGCGGTTGTTTTGTCACGTCTGTGGTCCCGCACCTGCAGAACCCAGGTCGCACCTGCGCCCACTGGCCAAAACTCCCCCTATCTCACCTGCGATCAAGGCCACCGCACCTGCGATTCCGCACCTTCGGAAAAACCTTCGCGGGTACGAAGACACCAGAAGGTGCCTGGTTCAGCATCAACAATTTTCCCAAGTTTCACCCGTTAAGCATCCGAAACAACCCCGAGGCCCCCGGGACCTAAACCAAAACCACCAACCAACCTTAACACCCTATTTGAATTAGGTCGAGCTTTAAAAACATGTCTCATAACATCAAAATACTCAAATATGCATCGATTCAAGACTAAGAACTTAAGAAAATTATAGAATTCACATTCGACGCCGAAACACGTCTAAACTTATCCGAATGACCTCAAATTTTGCACACACATTCCAAATGACATGACGGAACTACTGCAACTTCCAGAATTCCATTCCCACCCTCGGATAAAAATTTCACTATCAGTCCGGAAATTCCAAAAATTTAAACTTCGGCATTTCAAGCCTAAATGACCTACGAGCTTCCAAAATACATTCTGAACATGCTCCCAACCCTGAAATCACCTAATGGAACAATCAGATTTCCATTCCGAGGACGTCTTCACACTCCTCTGATTACGGGAAACTTTCCAACACTTAAGCTCTCATTTAGGGACTAAATGTCCCAAAACACTCCGAAACACAAAACCGAACGTCCCGAAAATTCAATTAAGCAGAATTAGACTTGGGGGAATCAGTTAACAGGGATGTGGGCGTAAATTCTTAAGACGATCGACCTGGTCGTCACATCCGCCTACACTTAAAAATCCGTTCGTCCTCGAACGAGCATAAAGACATACTTGGAGTAGTGAAAAAGATGAGGTTAACTGCTCCCCATATCCTGCTCGGTCTCCTAGGTCGCCTCCTCGGCCGGCTGACACCGCCACTGAACCTTTACTGAAGCAATGTTCTTCGACCTGAGCTTTCTGACCTGCCATTCCAATATAGCTACAAGCTCCTTGACATATCATAGATCCTTGTCCAAATGGACTGAGCTGAAATCCAAGACATGAGACGGGTCACCGTGATACCTCCGGAGCATCGAAACATGAAATACTGGATGAACTCCTGCCAAGTTGGGAGGTAAGGCAAGCTCATAAGAAACCTCCCCAACACGCCTCAATATCTCGAAAAGGCCAATAAACCCCGGACTTAACTTCCCTTTCTTTCCAAATATCATAACGCCCATCATAGGCAACACCCGAAGCAGACCCCGCTCTTCGACCATATATGAAACATCACGAACCTTCCTGTCCGCGTAACTCTTCTTTCTGGACAGGGCTCTACTGAGTCTATCCTGAATCACCTTGACCTTCTCAAATGCACGCTGAACCAACTCTGCGCCCAATAGCCTGGCCTCACCAGGCTCGAACCAACCCACAAGAGATCTGCACCTCCTACCATATAAAGCCTCATAAGGCGCCATCTGAATGATGGATTGATAATTGTTGCTGTAAGAAAACTCTGCCAATGGCAAGAACTGATCCCAAGACCCTCTAAACTCAACCACACACGCACAGAGCATATCCTCAAGAATCTGAATAGCGCACTCGGACTGTCCGTCCGTCTGGGGTGAAATGTTGTGCTCAACTCCACCCTGGTACCTAACTCATGCCTAACGGCTCTCCAAAACCGTGAAGTTAATTGAGTACCTCTGTGTGAAATAATAGAAACTGGAATACAATGCAGACAAACGATCTCCCGTGTTTACTCTGTGTTACGTGACTCTTATGAACCTAGAGCTCAGGTACCAACATGTCACAACCCCAGTTCGCCCTCCGTGAACATGTCGTGACGGAACCCAGTCACTATAACTAGTTAATCATAGCAATGAGAAATAGCAACATAATTTGCGGAATATTTAAATAAAAGAAAGCTGAACAATCAAAAAAAAGATTGTATGTAAATGTCACTTGGCATATACAATCCAAAATAATACGGAAGTCTACAACATGACCCCAAAACCCAGAAACTCATGGGAACCACAGGCTAACAGAATATAATACACTGCTCTAACTCCAGAATGTCTATACAACTGTAAGGAAGGATAAAGTTTTCACAAAAGCTGGAAGAAAATAGAGACTCCTAGTCTGCGGACGCGGCAGATGTACCTCGAAGTCTCTGTTGTATCTCTCAACCTCAGCGATAGTGCACCTGAGTGGAGGTACCTGGATCTGCACATAAAAAACATGTGCAGCTAAGGGCATAAGTACACCGCGGCGGTACTCAGTAAGTGCAAAGCCTAACCTCGGTCGGGTAGTGACAAGGTCAAAAATATAATAGGGATTTAAAATATAAAAACAGATAATAATAATAATGAATACAGCAGTAAAGTAAGTCACTTCAAACAAGCAATAAGAGAACACAAGAAAAGAGTAAACACGGAGTACGAACACTCTGTAACAATGGTAACAATGAGGACCTCCCATGATACCGTCATGTAGTCCTTTTCTCAACTGTCTAGTGGATCTCCCCGGATACCGTCCCGTAGTCCATCACATGTATAACCGAAGGATCATTATCTATGCAGGGGGATCTCCCGGGATAACGTCCCGTTGTCCCAAAATAAATGTGCAGGGGGATCTCCTGGAATAGCATTCCGTAGTCCTAGAGTAAACATACAGGGGGATCACTCGGGATAACGTCTCGTAGTCCCAAAGTAAATATGAAGGGGGATCTCACGGGATAACGTCCCGTAGTCCCAAAGTAAATATGCAAGGGTATCTCCCGGGATAACGTCCCGTAGTCCAAAAGTAAATATGCAGGGGGATCTCCCGGGATAACATCCCGTAGTCCAAAAGTAAATGTGCAGGGGGATCTCCCGGGATAACGTCCCGTAGTCCAAAAGTAAATCTGCAGGGGGATCTCCCGGGATAACGTCCCGTAGTCCCAAAGTAAATTTGCAGGGGGGTCTCCCGGGATAAGTTCCCGTAGTCCAAAAGTAAATGTGCAGGGGGATCTCCCGGGATAACGTCCTGTAGTCCCAAAATAAATATGCAGTGGGATCTCCCGGGATAACGTCTCGTAGTCCCAAAGTAAATGTTCAGGGGGATCTCCCGGGATAACGTCATGTAGTCCCAATATAAATACACGGCACAACAAGAAGACGTGCAGAATAAAAGTGCAAAAAATACAAGGAAACAAGTAATTTTAGTCTAAACATGCTTCACATAGTGCAATTAAGGCAATTTAATCATATAAGCAATTTAGGCAACTAGGCATGGTTCTCTAAACTAACATAGACTATAGTTGCAATTAAAATAAAACAGGTAAGAAAGAAACTCAGGCTAAATATTTTAAGTAAAAACCAGATTTTCAACAACTAGCACAAGTACGCGCTCGTCACCTCACGTACAAGGCATTCAATTACCAAATATCACATCCTAATGGGTAAGGTCCCCCCCAGAAGGTTAGACAAGCCACTTACCTCGAACCGGCTCAATGTCAACTTGAAACCACACGTTTGCCACGAGTATCCGACTCCAACTGGCCCAAATCTATACAATTCAATTACACATCGTAAATAACATATCATGTAACAGATTATACTGTTTAATTCAAGCTAAGGCGCGACATTATGTAAAATGACCAAAATGCCCCTCGGGCCCACGACTTGGGATCGGGTAGATGTCTTATTTTCTTGACACCCATTCACTCACGAACTCATTTAATCGGAAACAATCGACATCCGATGCCAAAAACCTCACAATTTTCAAGAATTTCAGGATTGGCAAATTCTCATCTCTTCCTATGGTTTGTCCCCCATTTTTGATAATTAAACTAAAGAAAACAACGGGAATTAATAGTCTAACAATGAATTAGGATTAGGAAATGCTACCTATGATATTTCTCTTTGAAATCCACAGAAAATCGCCAATCCTAGAGCCCTCACATGATTTTTGGAATTATGAACCCAACTCTCGGAAAAACCTTCGCAGGTGCGAAGACACCAGAAGGTGCCTGGTTCAGCATCAACAGTTTTCCCAAATTTCACCCGTTAAGCATCCGAAACAACCCCGAGGCCCCCGGTACCTTAACCAAAACCACCAACCAACCTTAATGCCTTGAACTAGCTCCAGCCTTAAGAACACGTCTCATAAAACAAAAATACTTAAATATGCATAGATTCAAGCCTAAGAAATTAAGAAAATTCTAGAATTCACATCCAACGCCGAAACATGTCTAAACTTATCTGAATGACCTCAAATTTTGCACACAAATCCCAAATTTCATGACGCAACTACTGCAACTTCCGAAATTCCATTCCGTCCCTCGGATTAAAATTTCACTATCGGTCCGAAAACTCCAAAAATTCAAACTTCCGCATTTCAAGCCTGAACGAGCTACGGACTTCAAAAATAAACTACGAACATGCTCCTAATCCCAAAATCACCTAACAAAGCTAACGGAACCATCAGATTTCCATTCCAAGGCCGTCTTCATGCTGCTCCGACTACGGATAACTTTCCAACCCTTAAGCTCTCATTTAGGGACTAAATTTCCCAAAACTCTCTGAAACTCAAAATCGAACGTCCCGCCAATTCAATTAAGCAGAATTAGACTTGGGGAGACAGTTAACAGGTGTTCAGGGCATAAATTCTTAAGACGACCAGCCGGGTCGTACGCCGCAGCAGTATACATTATATATGGATCCGGCTGCGCGCCGCACCTATATATATATATATATATATATATATATATATATATATATATATATATATATATATATACACACACATATAGGATCGGGTTGCACACCGCAACCATCGTTATATGGTAGCTGGTGAGTGAGAGTGCTGAGTGTGAGCATTGACTTATGAAAGTAGAGTCACGAGTGACTAAGAGGCTTTCCCGAGAGGCTTTATTTTGTGAGCGACACTTTGCCCGAGTGGCGGATATTTTTATGAAAGTACTATTTTCACGATTCTTTACACTTATCCTCTTTGATAAATGTTCACTAATGTTTCATATAAGCTTAAAAAGGTAAACTTAAGTTTTGGAAAATCTTTGGTAAATGTGGACTCTTGACTTGATCTATAACCTTTACTGGTTCTTGTTTTTATGAAACTATAAATTTTAAATGCTCGTCACTGCACTCATATTTTTAGATACTTTTGTTACTTACTGAGTTGGCGTACTCATGTTACTCCTTGCACCTTGTGTGCAGATTTATGTACTGGGGAAGAGAGATAGTTGAGCTACCCCATTTGGAACATTGTTCGTAGATTGTGAGGTAGCTTCTCGGCGTCCGCAGTATACTCTTTCTTCTTCCTACACTGTCATTTTTACTTTACTTCCCAGACTTGTTGTAGTAGATGATTTGTATTAGACTGTATCATCTCTTAGATGCTCATCACGGTTGACTCCAGATGTTCGGACTGTGCTTAGATGTTCTAATCATTTTATTCTTTTGAAATGCTTAAGAAACATAATTATTATGAAAATTCAGATATTTGATGTATTAAATGGAAAATAATTTTTATTATTTTCAGTAAATTGGCTAGCCTAGTATCATGATAAGCGCCATCAGAGCCAGTTAGATTTGGGGTCGTGAAAAGTTGGTATTAGAGCGCTAGGTTACATAGGACACACCGGTCATGAGCAGGTTTAGTAGAGTCTTGCAGATCGGTACAGAGATGTCTGCACTTATCTTCGAGAGGTTGCAGAACCCTTAGGAAAATGTCACAGTCTTGAATTGTTGTCGTGCGAATCTATTTTATTCAGCCAAGAGCGTAACTCTTGAATTCCTTCCATGTATTTGAACGCTCACGAGAGCGCTTGGTATCAGATGTACAGCGAAGGCTTGTGACTTCCATGGATAAGATATGATTTTGGCATGTTGGTAATGGGTCAATATGGAGGACTTGAGGCCGGATTCATTCTATGTCTTGAGTGCTAAGATTTCGATTGTGTGTGCCATGCATTTGGGGACTTATATGTCCGTTGGTGTCCTTATTGAAGGGACCTTGTGACTAGATGTCTATGTTGTGAGTGTGATTTGATTGTTAGATGTGTTCAGACTGTTGATTTATGACAAAAGGATTGGCTGGAAATGTGGCAAGAACTATTGTGTTTTTGATTTCTATCACGATTTTTTATATGGCTTCGAGTTGTGAGTGTAATAGAATACCTCTCATGTTGTTTAGTTGTGGAGTGAAGCGGATATTTTTTGTTATGAGTTCTTGGTGATATCTTTTGGGTTGATCATTGCCCTAGTGGCGTTCATATATTTGATTAACGGTGTATTCCAGCCGTATTAGCACTCCTTTGTTATGGTATTCATTGATGGCGTCCTGACGTATATGCGTATCCATGGGTAGCATACTGAGTATTTGAGGATTGAATTATAAGGATTCATGGAGGAGAAGCTCTAAGCAATGTTCTTCAAGTGTGAAGTTTTGCTCAGTTCGGTAGCATTTTGGGACACGTGGTGTCCAGTGAGGGTTTCCATGCGGTCAGACGAGTGGGGGTAGAGCTTCCAGAAGCTCAAGATTCCTTTGACCTCGGCTCTAGTGTTGGTTCTACCATCACCTTCAGGTTCTTATACCGCGTATCTTGATGCCTCGAGGTTAGGCATTGGTTGTGTTTTAATGCGTAAGGGTGTAGTGACTACGTAATGTCTGTGATCTTTGGAAGTGTATATAGACATATCATGTTTGAGGCTAAGTCAGCAGGGGTATCTCTTGAGAGTTGTCATGGGGGTGTGATTCATATGTTGTTCTTTACTAAGTTCTCTTCTACCAGTAAATGATATATGTTGTAATTTGAGTTTAGATCACATTTGGAAGTTGGCATGACTATTACAATGGTGAATGCATGATTTGCAGAGGACTTGAGCTGTTAGACGGGTTGTGTTATTATGGGCTTTGTGAGTTATTGTTTGTCTTGATCGGTTGCTTTGAGTCAAGTGGGGAAGGGTTATAATGATAAGTTGATTGCAAGATTATGTATTGTATTTGTTATAGTTCGAGGTATATTGGTGGATTAGTTATGACGTGCAGAGGTGGAGTCTGAGAATGGCTCGAGTAATGGAAATTCTTTGATACAGGTTGTAATGTCCTCTATGAGCAGGTGAGTTTTATTGAATAATTAAGTTGTAACGATAAAAGGTGTAGTGGGTGCAGTGTATGAATTTGCTTGTTGCTTCAAGTGTGTGGATTAATTTCCTAGTATGTTAGTGTGTAAACGGGTCAGGTCGATCCTATATAATTGGTCAGTGTAATTGAGATTTACGTTGGAGGGTGTCAAGACTTATGGCATTTCTACATTATCATGGATTCTACATATCAATATCAGGAAAGTGAAGGTAATGGCTTAAGATTCGCATGAAGTCTCTTCAGGGTAAGTATTTTGAGTGTTGCACTTTTCGGGATATTTGAGAGAGTATTTAGAGGTTTAAGAGCTTTACACGGTACGGTTTTATGCTTGGGAGTCGTGTGGTGAGTCTGGGTTGAGAATTGCGGTACTATGGAAAGGAAAAGTATCAATTCGAAGGTAAGTCAAGAGGAACTTGGATTAATAGGACATCTTGGTAATAGGAAGGATCAGCATGGTAAGGGATATTATTAGTTCTTTGGGTGTTTATGAGGTGATGAGTTTTTACATGTGTTTCCTGGCACTGCCCTTGGATTTTGGTGACCTGCGTAGCTTGGTTGAGTTCGAACGATTCAGTCCTGACGGTTTGGTGTCGTACATATCGGATTCGGAGAGTTCTTGATGGTTTCTACCACGGTTAGAGATGTATATCTTCTACTGGCATGAGGAGCATGTGGTGTATAGTGATTTTTGCTCATTAGATGGCATCAAATGAAAATTTCCTGGCTAGTTGAGTACGTAGTTGCTTATGGCTCGGAAGAGATTATGAAGTTATCATATTTATCATAGTATGGCAAGGTGTATGTGGTATGTTGTGTAGAGTTGAGATCTGCATGTGCGAGGTCACAATTCAGTTCAAGAAGGAAGGCAACATGTTTCAGATGACTAGGTAGATGGTATCAATAATTGGTGCGGCTTGACGAGGGTATACATTTCAGAAACGGCAATGTGTTTGAGTTAAGGAACTTCATTGGTATTGCGGCGTTCTCTTGTTGGATTGACTGTGGATATTCAAGGTTGCTTGGTAACATGGAAGAATTATAGGGGTATCCCTCGCGAAATGATTGAGTATTAGGGTTGTGTTATGTATTTTAGCGGTGGAGTTGAGATCAGATATAGTAATTGGTGTGCTTCATGACTTCGAGACTGAGAGTTCCCATAAACAAATTATCTTGTGATAGTGAATTGTGAAGATGCGAGGAAAGCTAGTCAGATGTTAGTATGTACCATGATTCAGCCATTGTGAAGTTTTGGGAGGTAATCTATTTGTTGTGGATGGCCAAAGTTGATTTAAAGTTATTGGTAGGCCAGTATGGGTGTGTGTTCTACACTCAGTCGGAATTGCTGACTCCAAATTCATATTGTTGAGGAATATACCGTTCGATTGTCATTGAGTTTATTCATATTCTGGTGATCTATGAGTTACCCTTCGGTGTTGCGAGGAGCGGTGATTGTTAGTTATATGCACTTATGGTGCGAATTATAGCAGGATCTGAGTAAGGTAAGTAATTGGATATTGCGAGGATGAGATGTACTGATTCGTGTGGCATGATATAGTCTGATTTCCCCTTTATTATGGAAATGCACTTTGGGTACTTTGTAATAAATGACGCATTGTTATGGATTTTGGGCAAGGTGGCTTGAAACATTTCATGTGGACCAGCGTTTGGATGAGATCGCATAGTATAGCAGAGTTATGTAGGGGTATGACCTTTGATATTGTATTCGTGTGTTTTTATTTTTACGATGTGTGCCAGGATTTTAGCATGATGTCGTGATGGTAATTGTTAATGGCAAGATAGTCCACCCGTGTTAATCATTTATATAATTTGATTACATTGGGTTGGTTTGAGCAGTTATTGTGGTTAAGCGTTATCGCTATGAGTGTTCGAGTCATATGGTATAATGTGTGATTAAATCTTGGGTTACGGATATGGCTTGATACAACATGTTCAGACCCGTTCAGTTTATATTTGTGGAATTTTGATCTTGTAAACTATATTAGAGGTTGGAATTTGGTTATAAGGTTTATGGATCAGGATTGGATTTCGAAATTTCAAATGTGTTGTGCTATTGGACCTATATGGGATAGGGTGACGTGGTATCACCCCCGAGTATATACATGGTAGTTACGCGGCAGTTCGATGGTGTTGGACAACAACTCTTCCCATGGATCAGGATTGGATTTCGAAATTTCAAATGTGTTGTGCTATTGGACCTATATGGGATAGGGTGACGTGGTATCACCCCCGAGTATATACATGGTAGTTACGCGGCAGTTCGATGGTGTTGGACAACAACTCTTCCCATGGATCAGGATTGGATTTCGAAATTTCAAATGTGTTGTGCTATTGGACCTATATGGGATAGGGTGACGTGGTATCACCCCCGAGTATATACATGGTAGTTACGCGGCAGTTCGATGGTGTTGGACAACAACTCTTCCCACGTTTGAGGACGAACATATTTTTAAGTGGGGGAGGATATAACCACCCGGCCGGTCGTTCCGAGAGTTTAGCCCCGTTTCCCCCATTTCTGATTCATTATATATGGATGAACTTCATTATGTTGTGATAGATTGGTTGGCTTGGGCTCGGGGCGATTTTTGGAGGGAAATGAGGCACTTAGTCTCTTATCTTGGTTCGATAGTCGAAAAAGTCAACCGAAAATTGACTTATTGGTAAATGACCTAGCAATGTAGATTTTATGGTTCGGATAGCTTCTTTAGGTGATTTGGGACGTATGAGTGTGTTTGGAATGTGGTTTTGATGTCCAGTGTAGAACTAGGTTTGGATTGGCGAAAGTTAGTATTTGGCAATTTTCGGTTGGCCGTGAAATAGGCAATCGGGGTCAGAATGGAATTCTAGAAGTTGGAGCAGGTTTGTAATGTCATTTTGGATATGTGTACAAATTTTTAGGACGATCGGATGTGTTTTGGATGGTTTCAGCATCTTTGGTGAAATTTAGAAGTTTGAAAGTTCATAGGCTTGAATTGATATGATTTTGGTGTTTTTGTGTTGTCTTTGGTGTTTTGAAAGCTCGAATAAGTTTGAATGATGTTATGGGGATTGTTGGTAGGTTTGGTTGAGGTCCCGGGGTCCTTGGGTGTATTTCAGATGCTCAAACGGGCACTTTTGGTCCATGGGAGATTGCTGGTTTTCTGACGTTTTAGTAGCAGTGGTTTGTTCATTGTGATCTCATGAATTCATCCGCGATTGCATAGAGTAAGTTGAGACCAGGTGGATTTTGTGAATTGCGATCGCGAATGTAGATGTGCGAATACATAGTGTGAGCAGTCTTGGTCACTGTGTTCGCGTGGGGACCTTTGCATTCATAGTAGGTCTTGGAGTGCCAGTGAGTTGTTGGAATTTCTCTATGTGATCGCATATTGTTGGTCGCGATCGCATTGTTCTGAGGAGTTGTATTACGCGATTGCATAGGTGTTTCTGCGACCGCATAGGGTTAGTTTGGTTGGGCAACATTTTGTTCTTCGTGATCGCATGCTTTTTTCCGCGATCGCACAGAGTAAAGTCTGGGACACAATTTTAAATTCTAATTTCGGGGGTTCTTGGCCATAATACATTTTTCCATTTGAGATCTCGGGGGAAAGAGATTTTGGACGATATTTTTAGTGGGATTTTTGTGGTAAGTGTTATTCAATCATTTTTGGTTCAATTTCATGATTTTGTTTTTGATTTTCACAATGCAATTCGAGGAATTAAGTAGGAAATTTGGGGAAAATGGGAGGAAAAATTTGGATATTTCTTTTGGTGATTTGAGTGTGTAATTGTGGTCCGATTTTGATGTTCTTGGTATGTACGGACTTGTGGGAGGATAAGGATTCTTGCGATATAATTTTACCGGATTTCGAGACGTGGGCTCGGGGGCGCGATTTGGCAAATTTCGGGAATTGTGCCTAATTTTGATAGTTTTCGACTAGGGTTCGTCTCCCTAGCATATTTTGATGTTATTGATCTATTTTGTGATAGACTCGGAGAATTTGAGATCCGATTCGAGGGAAAAGAGCACCGCAGAATAGTTTGTGAGATACTTTGAGGTAAGTAATGATTGTAACTCTAAACCTGAGGGTATGAAACCCGGGTATTTGATATTGTTTTGGTAAATGAGGTGGCACACATGCTAGGTGACAAGCGTGTGGGCGTGCACCGATAGGGATTGTGACTTGGTCCGTCCCGTAGCGACTATTAAGCCGCGTATTTGAGTTCAAACCTTACGATATCCTGTATTTTAGAAATTTATACTTGGTTATGGGCTGTAAGCCATATTTGGGGCCTTTTGCCGACCCGTTTAGAACCTCAGAGGTACTTTTACACTATTCTCACACTATCCTAATAGAACATCTGTGAAATCAGTCATGTTTACCACTTGTTGTTATTTTCACTGTTATCACACTGCTTGGAAACTCTGAGAAGTATTTTGGGTTGAGTCTCGTGAGTTGAGATGAATTGCCCGTGTGGCTTGTGAGGATGATTGAGTGAGGCCGAGCGCCGAGTATGTGAGGATAGTTATGGATCGGGTTGCACACGGCAACAATATATATATTATATATTACATATGGATGGGGCTGCATACCGCAGCAATATATATTATGTATGGATCGGGCTGCACGCTGCAACAATATATGTATTGTATATGGATTGGGCTGCGCGCCTCATCAATCTATATTATGTATGGATCGGGCTACATGCCGCAGAAATATATGTATTATATATGGATCGGGTTGCACGCCGCATAAATATACATTATATATGGGTGGGGTTGCATGCCGCGGAAATGTATATATTGGATCAGGCTGCACGTCGTAGCAGTATAGCGCTTGGGCGGAAAGAGCCCCTCCAGGAGTCTGTACACCCCTAGTGAGCGCAGTAAACTATTATATTGATCGGGCTGCACGCCGCAACATATGTTATATGGATCGGGCTGCACACCGCAACAATATACATAATATATGGATCGGGCTACGCGCTGCAGTATATATATATATATATATATATATACACGTATTGGATCGGGTTGCACGCCACAGCAGTTGTTATATGGTACCTGGTGAGTGAGAGTGCTGAGTGTGAGCATTCACTTAAGAAAGTAGAGTCACGAGTGACTAAGAGGCTTTCCCAAGAGGCTTTATTTTGTGAGAGACACTATGCCCGAGTGGCGGATATTTTTATGAAGCTACTGTTTTCACGATCCTTTACACTGATCCTCTTTGATAAATTTTGACTAATGTTTTATACAAGTTTAAAAAGCGTAAACTGGAGTTTTGTAAAATCTTTGGTAAATGTAGACTCTTGACTTGATCTATTACCTTTACTGATACTTATTCTTATTAAACTATAAATCTTAAATGCTCGTCACTGCACTCATGTTTTTAGATACTTTGGTTACTTACTGAGTTGGCGTACTCACGTTACTCCCTGCACCTTGTGTGCAGATTCAGGTACCGGGGAAGAGCGATAGTTGAGCTACCCCATTTAGAGCATTGTTCGGATATTGTGAGGTAGATGCTCAGCATCCGCATCGTACTCTTTCTCCTTCCTACTCTGTCATTTTACTGTCACGGCCAAAAATTCCAACACAGGTCGTGATAGCGCCCAATACCGGAGTCAGGCAAGCCAACAATTGTTTACTAGTGAGATTACCTTTATTTGACATATCAACCCCACACTTACCAAGTTTTAAGCTTAGATCATTTAAATAAAAACGGATAAATTAACCAACTAAAGTAAATACAGCCACAAGGATCATGAACCAATATATACAGTCCCAAAATATAGAGTCTACTATGTGTGTGCCATGAACTAGTGTCACAAGTCAACATGCGAACTAGTAGAATATACAAAAGATGATACAAACTGTACCGCTGTCTGAAAGAAATAGACAGAAATAAACAAAACATAACTCCATAATGCTTCTGAGAAACGCCAAGGGAGGCATCTCGCCGTGGAGTCAGGTCCAGAATATACGTCAAGCTCCGGTCGGATAACCGTATGCACCAACCTCAAAACCTGTACAATTAAGTACAGAAGCGCAGTATGAGTACATAAAAAAATATGTACCCAGTGAGTATCCAACCTAACCTCGAAGAAGTAGTGACGAGAGGTCGACGTGATACTTACTAGGGTCAGACAATGTGGGGTACGTACAGGCTAACTAGTACTAGCAGTAATGAACAGTAATAAGGAAATGAGCATCAAATAACAATCTCTAGAACCCTCGCGCCATCTTTTCCATGCCATACAAGCTATTTAACCTTCATTCTTTTCATGAAATCAACAGTTACACATAACAGGCTATGAATGTACGGTTATTACGACGTGAAAAGTGAATGTGCACTGCCGAGGGTCGAACGACCCAAACCATAGATACATCTATCTGCTCCGCTCGCAAATCATCCATGCGACTCGGGTTTCCATATAAATTCATGATTAGCAGGAGATTTCCAGATAATTTAGCCGGGAACATACTAACAGTGTGAGAGTTTTAGAAATATTAACTTCAAGCATAACCCCTTAGGCCTTCACATGTGAGATTCCAGGATATTAGACTACTTAATCCATATACAAGATCATAGATACAACACATAAAGCAAGCTTGTGAGTCCTAAACTACCTTACAAGGCATAATAGTAGCTGCGCACGGACTATCGTCACTTCGTGCATATACCGCCCCCACAAATAAGCACAAAACCACAATTTATAATCACCTATGGGTAATTCCCTCTTACAAGGTTAGAAAGGAGACTCACCTCGTGTCAAATTTACTCCCCGGACCAAGAACGCGCCCGAAACTTCGAACTCTACACCCAAGGACTCAAAACTAGCAAAATTTTATACAAATAGATTAATTTATGCTCAAGGTATGGAAATTCTCCTACTCATTTAGTAAATTCACCATTCTTGAAGAAATTTTAAAATTCAACCCCGGGCCCGCATGCTCGGATTCCAAAGATTCTCGAAGGGAATAGTCACCCATAGCCTAAGGATCATTATAATATGATTTTCACTCGATTTCATAGCTAATTGACAGGTAATTTTCTACAATTTTCAAAAGCCCTAGGTTACTACCCCAAATCCTTAGTTTTCACTAATTTAGGTAGTTAATTTAGCTTGTAATCCATGCATGAAGCTAATATTAGAGTAGAATTTACTTACCTTCAATAACTAGGTCGTTGGCCCCTCTATAATGGTGGAAATCATCCCAAGGAAGAAGAAGAATATAAGAAAAATGAATTAAATTCCGTATATAAAAACACACTGTCTGACAGTGTTTCCGCACCTGCGGTCTCGCACCTGCGAGCAAAGCCTGGCACCTGCGAAAATGGACGAGGAAGCCTGGGCACGCAGTTGTGGAGTGCAGACCGCACCTGCGGCTCCGCTCGTGTGGAACTTTGTCCGCACCTGCGAGAAATGTCCTGCCTGCTGAGGGTCGCATCTGCGAGGCTAGGATCGCAGGAGCGGTCCCGCACCTGCGACTGGGCAACCGCACCTGCGGTGAACACTCCAAAACAGGTGCACCAGCAGCTATTTCAGCTTGTTTTTGGCCTCGCGTGGTGTCTCAGAGACACTCGGGCCCACCCGAGCCCCTGTCTAAATATAACAAGTCCCAAATCATAATACGGACTCGCTCGAGCCTTCGGAACACCCAAAACAACGCTAAAACCCAAAGTCACAACTCAAAACCCCTAAAACCGAACTTAGGAACTTTAAGTTTTTCTTGACTTCGCTAACAACGCGCCGAACTGACCTATACTACTCGGAATGACACCAAATTTTGCAGGAAAGTCATGAATGACATAACGGAACTATTCCCGGTCTCGAAATTACGTTCGGACCTTGATAGGATAAAAACACATCCCAAACCACAATAAGAACTTAAGGAACTTCTTATTTCAATATTGGGTGCCAAAACGCTCTTGGTTCATCAGAAACCCATTCTAAACATACGCCCAGGTCCAAAATTATCCCACGAAGCTACCAGAACCGACGAAACTCGATTCCGAGGTCGTTTACCTAAAATGTTGACCGAAGTCAAACTTGGCCTTAAAGGCCAGCCTTAAGGAACCAAGTGTTCTTATAGCACTCTAAACACTTCTGAATCTCGGACCACCTGTCCCCGCAAGTCATAAATCATAATAAGACTCTATAGGAAGTTTCTTTTAGGGGAACGGGGTCCGATAATGCAAAATGACCGGTCGGGTCGTTACATTCTCCACCTCTTTAACAATCGTTCGTCCTCGAACGGGTCTAGAATCATACCTGAAGTGCTGAATAGGTGTGGATATCTACTTCGCATGCCCTCCTTGGACTCCCAAGTCGCCTTCTCAACTGATTGGCCCTTCCACGTGACCTTTATGGCAGAAACACTCTTTGGACCTCAATTGGTGGTCCTGTCTATCAATAATAGCAACTAGCTCCTCCTCGTAGCCCAACCTCTCATCCAACTGAATAGTGCTGAAATCAATCACGTGAGAGAAGTCGGCGTGGTACCTCCGGAGCATGGATACATGAAAAACTGGATGAACTCCTAATAAACTAGGAGGCAAGGCCAGCTCATAAGCAACCTCCCTCACTCGCCTCAACACCTCGAAGGGACCTATAGACCTCAGGCTTAGCTTGTCATTCTTCCCAAACCTCATAATACCCTTCATATGCGAGACTTTCAACAGGACCCTATCTCCCTCCATAAATGTTACGTCACGTGCCCTCTGATCCGCGTAACTCTTCTGTCAGGATTGTGCTGTGCGGAGCCTCTCTTGAATCAACTTCACTTTCTCCAAAGCATCACTCATTAGTTCGGTGCCAAATAAATTACCCTCGCCAGGCTCAAATCACTCGATAGAAGAACGACATCGCCGACCATACAAAGCCTCAAATGGTGCCATCTCGATGCTGGACTGATAATTATTACTGTAAGCGAACTCGGACAAAGGAAAGAACTGGTCCCACTGACCTCCGAAGTCAATCACACATGCCCTGAGCATATCCTCCAATATCAGAACAGTACGCTCCGACTGGCCATCAGTCTGAGGGTGAAATGTTGTGCCGAGATCTATCTGGGTGCTTATCTCACTATGCAATGCTCTCCATAAATACGATGTGAACTGAGGGCCTCGATCTGATATAATGGACACCGGCACACCGTGATACCGGACTATCTCCCGAATGTAGATGTGGGCTAACTTCTTAGAAGTATAAGTAGTAGCCACTGGAATGAAATGCACTGATTTGGTCAATCTATGTATAATGACCCAAACCGCGTCCACCTTTCGCAAAGTCCGAGGCAACCCAACCACGAAGTCCATAGTGATGCGCTCCCATTTCCACTAAGGAATGAGCATCTGCTGAGGTAGGCCTTCTGGCCTCTCGTGCTCATACTTAACCTACTGGCAATTAAGACACCTAGTCACATACTCCACAATGTCCTCCTTCATTCGCCTCCACTAGTAATGCTGCTTCAAATCGCGATACATCTTCGTAGCACCAGGGTGAACAGAATATCGAGAACTGTGTGCCTCCTCTAGAATCCTCTCCCTCAGGCCATCAACATTAGGAACACATAAGCGGTCCCTGAAGTCTCAAAACACCATCCTCTCCAACAGTAACCTCCTTGACCCTATCCTGAACCACTGTCTCCCGAAGCTCTGCTTAGCACGAATCGTAGAACTGTCGGGCCTTAATCATCCCAAATAACGAATACTAAGCAACCATATGTGCTAAAACTCGACGAGGCTCTGAAAGCTCTAATCTTACCAGGCGATTAGCCAAGGACTGAATGTCCAAGGCTAGACGTCTCTCCTCTTCTGCAATATAAGCCAAGCTACCCATACTCTTTGGCTTCCTGCTCAAAGCATCTGCTACCACATTTTCCTTGCTCGGATGATAAAGAATGGTGGTATCATAATCCTTCAAAAACTCAAGTCATCTACGCTGCCTCAAATTAAGATGCATCTGCTTGAACAAGTGTTGCAGTTTGCGGTGGTCTATATATACCTCACATTACACCCCATACAATTAGTGCCTCCAAATCTTAAGAGCATTAACAATCGCTGCCAACTCCAAATCATGCACCTGGTAATTCTACTCATGAACCTTCAACTGGCGTGAAGCATAAGCAATAACTCTCCCTTCCTGGATCAACACGCATCCAAAACCAATACGTGAAGCGTTGCAATACAATGTGTACATCCCCGAACCGGAAGGCAATTCTAGAACTAGTGCTAAGGTCAATGCTGTCTTGAGCTTCTGAAAGCTCACCTCACACTAGTCAGACCATTGAAACGGGGCATTCTTCTGAGTCAAACTGGTCAGTGGGGCTGCAATAGAAGAGAAACCCTCTACAAATCGGCGTTAATATCCTGCTAGGCCCAAAAAGCTCTTGACTCTGTAGCTGAAGTAGGACGTGACAAAATCTAAACCACCTCAACCTTTTGAGGTTCAACCTTGATACCCTCTCCGGATACCACATGCCCCAAGAATGCCACGGAATCTAACCTGAACTCACACTTGGAGAACTTAGCATATAGCTTATGTTCTCGCAAAGTCTGGAGCACATCTCTCAAATGGTGCTCGTGCTCCCACAAGCTACGTGAGTAAATCAAAATGTCATCAAATAAGTCAATGACAAAAGAATAAATATACGGCCTGAACACCCTATTCATCAAGTCCATGAATGTTGCTGGGGCATTAGTAAAGCCAAAGGACATCACCAGGAACTCATAATGGCCATATCTCGTACGAAAAGCAGTCTTCAGAACATCTGAAGCTCGAATCTTCAACTGATGATATCCCGATCTCAAATCAATCTTAGAAAACACACGAGCACCCTGCAACTGGTCAAACAAATCATCGATGCGCGGTAAAGGATACTTGTTCTTAATGGTAACCTTGTTCAACTGGCGGTAATCGATACACATCCGAATGGACCCATCCTTTTTCTTCGCGAATAGAACCGGAGAACCCCACGGCGATACACTCGGTCTATTGAACCCCTTAGCTAACAACTCTTCAAGCTACTCCTTCAACTCCTTCAACTCGTTCGGAGCCATACGGTATAGAGAAATAGGTATAGGCTGGGTGTCTGGAGCTAAATTAATGCAGAAATCAATATCACGACCTAGTGGCATGCCCGAAAGGTCCAAAGGAAATAAATCAGCAAACTCTCAAACAACGGGCACTTAATCAATCATTGGAGACTCGGTGGTGGCATCCCGCACATAAGCGAGGTAGGCCAGACAACCCTTCTCGATTATATGTCGAGCCTTCAGGAATGAAATAACCTGGCTGGTTGCACTAACTGAGGAACCTCTCCACTACAGCCTAGGCGAATCTAGCATGGCTAAAGTAACTGTCTTGGCATGGTAATCTAGCACGGCATGATAAGGAGACAGCCAATCCATGCCTAAAATAATCTTGAAATCAACATGTCAAGAAATAAGAGATCCGCTGGAGTCTCGAACCCATAGAATGTGACCATATAGGACAAGTAAACCTGGTCTACTACAACAGAATCGCCCACAGAAGTGGACACACATATAGGAGAACCCAAGGACTCACAAGGGACATCCAGGAAATGAGTAAATAAGACCGAAACATAGGAATAAGTGGATCATGGGTCAAATAACATCGATGCCTCTCTACCATATACTGTAATAATACCTGTGATCACGGCATCTGAGGCCACTGCATCTGATATGTCCGGAAAGCATAGAATCGAGCTGGAGCACCGGAAGACTGAGCCCCGCCAGAATGAACTGGAGCTGGTTGACCTCCTCTTGAGTGATCTCAACCTCTAGGAAGACCCTGCCGACCTGTCCCTCACCTCTAGGTGGCCAGACTGCTGGTGATGGACTCATAGGCTGGTAACCCTGTTGCACTGCCTTACCCCGAAACCTAGGACAAGTCCTCCGGATATGGCCAAGATCCCTGCACTGGTAACATCTCACTAGAGTCACGGCCTGCTGCACTGAAGTAGAACCCTGGATAACTGGGGGATGATGAGAACCCTATGGCATAGAACTAAAGTAAGGCCTCACTGGGGAATTACGAGGAGGTGGTGGTGGTAGTGCTGAATAAGGGGGCCTGCTGGGCTGACCCCTACCAAACTGACCTATGCCCTTAGGAGGGGTACCTCTGAAATCCATGGAATATCTGGCTCTCTTATCCAGATGTACCTGCTCCCTGACCCTCGACCCTACGAGGAATCTCCACTACTAGCTGATACGGAGTCCCCATATCCACCTCCCGGGCCATGCTGGTCCTAATGCATGGATGCAACCCGGGTACAAATATCCGCACTCTCTCAGCACCGGTAGGTAGTAGCATGAGTGCATGGCGAGACAACTCTGAAAATCATGCCTCATAGTCTATCACTGACAACTGCCCCTGCTCCAGCTGCTCAAACTAATAACGCAGTTCAACCCTCTCAGAGGGAAGAATATACCTGTCTAGAAAACTATGAGTGAACTGCTCCCAAGTGATAGGAGGAAAACCTGTTGGCCTGCTGAGAATATATGACTGCCACCACCTGCGAGCTATGCCCTCTAACTGGAAAGCAGCGAAGTCCACTCCATGGGACTCTAGTATCCTCGTGTTGTAGAGTCGGTCCCTTATCTGTCAATGAACTTATGGGCATCCTCGCCTCGCTCACCCACGGAGACCGGAGGGTGCAATCTAGTCCACCTGTCCAACAACTTATGTGGATCGCCGTCCACAGCTGGTCTGGGTTCAGGTGTTGCTGCTACAGGCTGAACCCCACCCACGGGTAGTGTACCCGGGGTATGATGAAGTGCGACTGTCTGGCCTGAAGCCTAGGCAGTAGGAGTCTGGGCTCCCCCTCTTGCCTGAGATGTGGCAGGATCCGCTAGAAATAAACCAGCCTGGGACATAATATCCATAAATCTCAACATACGGCCCATGACCTCCTGGAAGCCTGGTGCCGTCATGAAGTCCACTGGAGTAGGTCCCACTGGGGGAACCTCCCCCTGCTCTTCTATAGTAGGATTAGTCAGTGATGCAATTGGAATAGGTATGGGACGCTCCCGTCCCCTACCTAGGGTCGGTGACCTCCCCCGGCATCTGCCAGATGTACGCGTCCTCACCATCTGTCAGAGAATAGAAGAATGAGATTTAGTAAACCATCAACTGCACGATAGATCATAAATAAATAGAGGTTTCCTATCACCATATAGCCTTCCGAAGATAAATACAGACGTCTCTGTATCGATCCACGAGACTCTATTAGGTTTACCCGTGAATTGTGAGACCTACATGAACCTAGTGCTCTGATACCATGTTGTCTCAACCCAAAATCCCAACACAGGTCGTGATGGCACCCAACACCGGAGTCAGGCAAGCCAACAATTGTTTACTAGTGAGATTACCCTTGTTTGACATATTAAACCTACGCTTCCCAAGTTTTAAGCTTAGATCATTTAAACAAAAGCAGATAAATTAACCAACTTAAGTAAATACAGCCACACGGATCATGAACGAATATATACAGTCCCAAAATATAGAGTCTACTATGTGTGTACCAGGAACTAGTGTCACAAGTCAAAATGCGAACTAATAGAATATACAAAAGATGATACAAACTCTACCGTTGTCTGAGAGAAATATACAGAAATAAACAAAAGATAACTCCATAGTGCTGCTGAGAAGTGCCAAGGGAGGCATCTCACCGTGGAGTCAGGTCAAGAATATACGTCAAGCTCCGGTCGGATAATCAGATGCACCAGCCTCAAAACCTGTACAATTAAGTACAGAAGTGTAGTATGATTACATAAACAGATATGTACCAAGTGAGTATCCCGCCTATCCATGAAGAAGTAGTGACGAGAGGTCGACGTGATAAGTACTAGGGTCAGACAATGTGGGGTAAGTACAGGTTAACCAGTAATAGCAGTAATGAATAGTAATAAGGAAATGAACATCAAATAACAATCTGTAGCACCCTCGCGCCATCCTTTCCCATGGCATACAAGCTATTTAACCTTCTTTATTTTCATGAAATAAATAGTTACAATTACAGGGCTTCTCATAAATTACCAAACATATAACAGGCTATGAGCGTACGGTCATTACGACGTGAAAAGTAAATGTGCACTGTCGAGGGTCGAATGGCCCGAGCCATAGATGCATCTATCTGCCCCGCTCGCGAAGCGAGCATGCGACACGATTAATATAATAGCAAGACCACCCCCCGCTCGTGAATCATACCTATTACTCGGGTTAATATAATATTAGGGCTACCCCGCTCACAAATCATCCATGCGACTCGGGTTCCCATATAAACTCATGATTACCATGAGATTTCTAGATAATTTAGCAGGGAACATACTAACAGTGTGATAAATTTAGAAATATCAACTTCAAGCCTAACCCCTTAGGACTTCACATGTGAGATTCGAGGATATTAGACTACTTAATCCATATACAAGATCACAAATACAACACATAAAGCATGCTTGTGAGTCCTAAACTACCCGACAAGGCATAATAGTAGATGCGCACGGACTCTCATCAGTTCGTGCGTATGCAGCCCCTGCAAACAAGGAAAAAACCACCATTTATAATCGCCTATGGGGACAATTCCCTCTTACAAGGTTCGAAAGTAGACTCACCTCGTGTCGAATTTACTCCCCGGACCAAGAACACGCTCGAAACTCCAAACTCTACACCCGAGGACTTGAAACTAGCCAAATGTTATACAAATACATTAATTTATGCTCAAGGTATGGAAATTATCCTACTCATTCACCATCCTTGAAGAAATTCTAAAATTCAACCCCGGGCCCGCATCCTCGGATTCCAAAAATTCTCGAAAGGAATACTTACTCATAGCCTAAGGATCAGTAATACATGATTTTCACTAGATTTCATAGTTAATTGACGGATAATTTTCAACATTTTTCAAAAGCCCTAGGTTACTACCTCAAATCCTTATTTTTCAATAATTTAGGTAGTGAATTTATTTTGTAATCCATGCATGAAGCTAATATTATAGTAGAATTTACTTACCTTCAATAACTAGGTCGTTTTCCCCTCTAGAATTGTTGAAATCGTCCCAAGGAAGAAGAAGAATATAAGGAAAATGAATTAAATCCCGTGTATAAAAACACACTGTCTAATAGTGTTTCCGCACCTGCGGCTCGAGGACCGCACATGCGGTCTCGCACCTGCGGAAATGGACGAGGAAGCCTGGGCCTGCACCTGCAGAGTAGAGACCGCATATGTGGCTGCGCTCTTGCAAAACTTTGTCCACACCTGTGACAAATGGCCTGCCCGCTGGGGCGCACCTGCGAGGCTGGGACCGCAGGAGCGGTCCCGTACCTACGACTGGGCAACCGTACCTGCGGTCAACACCAGAACAGTGCACCTGCAGCTATTTCAGCTGGTTTTTGGCCTCGTGTGGTGTCTGGGAGGAACATTTGCCCACCTGAGCGTCCCCCAAATATACCAACAAGTCCCAAATCATAATACAGACTCTCTTGAGACTTCGGAACACCCAAAACAATGCTAAAACCCAAAATCACACCTCAAAACCCCTAAAACCAAACTTAGGAACCTTATGTTTTTCTTGACTTCGCTAACAACGCGCCGAACCGACCTATACTACTCGGAATGTCACCAAATCTTTTAGGCAAATCATGAAATACATAACGGAACTATTCCCAATCTCAGAATTCCGTTCGGACCTCGATAACACAAAAACACGTCCCAAACTACAATAGAAACTTTAGGAAGTTCATATTTCAATATTGGGCGCCGAAATGCTCCCGGGTCACCAGAAACCCATTCCGAACATACGCCCATGTCCGAAATTATTATACGACGCTAGCGAAACCGATAAAACTCGATTCCGAGGTCGTTTACCCAAATTGTTGATCGAAGTCAAACTTGGCCTTAAAGGCCAACCTTAAAGAACCAAGTGTTCATATAACACTCTAAACACTTCTGAATCCAGGAATACCCACCCCCGCAAGTCATAAATCATAATAAGCCGCTATGGGAAGTTTCATTTAGCGGAACGGGGTCCGATAACGCGAAACGACCGGTCGGGTCGTTACATTTACTTTACTTCCCAGACTTGTTGTAGTAGAGGATTTGTATTAGACTGTATCATCTCTTAGATGCTCATGAAGGTTGACTCTAGATGTTTGGATTGTGCTTAGATGTTCTAATCATTTTACCGTTTTGAAATCCTTAAGAAACAGAATTATTATGAAAATTCGGATATTTGTTGTATTAAATGGAAAATAATTCTTATTATTTTCAGTAAATTTGCTAGCCTAGTATCACGATAGGCGTCATCACGGGCAGATATATTTGGGGTCGTGACACTTCTGTCAAACACAACAACATCATCATCCAAAATCTTCTCACAAGGGGTTGGAGTGTAGTATGAGTACACCCGACCCCATGTACTCACTAAGTATCAAACCTAACCTTAGGTTGAATGTAGTGATGAGCTAGGACAAAGGTCAGAGTCAAACTCCAATAACCAGCAACATTTCATGACAATATAATAGGGATGGTACAGGAAATAACTCAAAAAATAAATGCTCAGCTCGTATATAATTCCGGAAAAATAAATATTTTCTTTACAAGTATAATAGTAAAAAACAAATCTTATGCCAAAATCACAGAAAATATGAGTGAGTCTGAAATCTGTGATTTTTCTCAAAAACTTTAAAAAACAGATAAAGAAATTTCATTATCAGATGGCATGAGGAAAAATACTTCTCTATGCCTACATATCAAGTATGCATGTCTAATGCAATGTAGCATAATGATGAACTAATGTGCTCACACTCTCAAAGTACTCGATCTCACTGTCTTGCATTTCAACTCATCACGCTCATTTAGCACACTCAGTCACTTGACAATGTACGGGGATGATCTAGCCCAAATATATATGAAAATTCGTGCATAGTCACTCAGTACTGTATATGTCCAATCCAGCCTAAGGAAGATCCATCCTAAATATATATAAATGATAATTGACATGCAGTCACAACTTAGTTTTTCTAACACATGAAAAATACATGGAAAATTCAAGTCAATTGGCTTTATAGCTCTACAATAATCGACCGAATCTCAATTTCTATGATGCACGCCTAAACGTCCATCACCTAGCATGTGCATCACCTCCTAACAAATCACATAACATGTATAATTAGTGTTCATGCCGTCATCTCCAAGTTTTGAAAAGTTTCTTACCTCGAACAAGCTAAATCTAACACGGAGCAAGGCAAACGATGCTCCAAAAATGCAATCCGATGCGTACTGACCTCCGAGCTGCTCGAAACTAGCAAGAAGCAACTCAAATATATGAAATAAACTCTAAGTAAACAATTCCAATTGATCGAGGTCGAATCTTTACTCAAAAACCCAAACTCAACCAAACATCAAACCCGAATCCGCACCTCGGAACCCGAAAATCTCTCAAAATCCGATAATCAATTCAATTTCGAGTCCAACCATACTAATTTTACTAAAATCCGACTCTGCATCGATATTTGAAACACAAAAACTCACACTATTAAACATTAGGCTAAAACCCCTATTTTTTCTTTAAAATTCATATTGCCAAAAACGAAGATAAAATCACGAAATATAATCACAAGTGAGTCGAGAATGCTTATCCTAAGTCGTGTGGAAAAATCCCTCTCCAAAATCGCCCAATCCGAAGTCCAAAATGCAAAAATGAGAATAACTTAGAACCCCACAATTTTATCTTATGTCCAGGCCACTTCGCATTTGCATAAAAACTTCCGCGCATGCGGCCTCGAATTTGCGATCCAATTAACGTATCTACGGATCCACACTCTATAGCCAAACCTCACACCTGTATAGCCTCTTCCTCTTTTGCACAATTGCAGGTGTGTGCCAATAGTATGCATCTATTCTTCTTCCTCGTATGCGACGAGCATCACCGCACCTGCGATGTTTTAGGTGCGCAAAAATACCCGCTTCTGCGGCCTCACGCTAGGATACCAATTCCACTTATGTGCCTTCAGCTTCACACATGCGGACATCAAACCTGCGCTTAGTGGTCCGTAGGTGCAACCACACCATAACAAACCTGCCCAGCCTTAATAAAAATGAGCCGAAACAATCCGAACCTCGTTGGAAACCCATTCGAGCCCTCAGGACCCCGTACGAATATACCAAAATGTTTTGAAACATAACACAAACCTATTCGAAGCCTCAAATCACGCATAGAAACATCAAAACGACGAACTGCACCTCAAATCAAACATAAATGAACTTTGAATTTTAAACTTCCAAAACTCGTACCGAAACATAACAAATCAACCTCGGAATGAACTCAAATTTTTTCACACAAGTCCAAAATAACATAATTAAGCTATTTCAATTCCCAGAACCCCAATCTAAATTCGATATCCACAAAGTTAACTCTCGGTCAAACTTATGAACTTTCCAATCCTTCAGATTTTCAACTTTGCCAATTAGTGTTGAATCGTTCTAGGAACATCCAAATGCAAATCCAGTCATACGCCCGACTACAAAATCACCATCCAGAGCTAAAGGAGCCATCTAAACTATGTTCCGGGGTCAAATTCACAATATTCAAATATGATCAACTCTTCTAACTTAAAGCTTCAACGATGAAATTCATTCTTCTAAATCGATATTGAATAACCTGAAAACCAAAACCGGTGATTCACACATGTAATAATACATCCTCAGATCTACTCATGCCCTCACCCCGTCGAGCTAAGTGAAAATGCTCAAAACGACTGGTCTGGTCATTACAGTTACACTATTAGACTTTTCTTTGATGTTGAGTATTCAAGCCTTAACTACATTGTAACATTGGAAATACAGCCAAAAGTACGGGAAGAAGGAAAAATAAAGGAAATAAAATAGTCCAATGGGAGAATCAGATTGCAACTAAAGAGTTATTTGTTGAATCTACAGATGTTGCACAGATTATTAAATGTGAGCAAATCCAAACCAGCTCAGCCTCTAACCACAATACAAACCAAGTTCCTAAACAACCAAAAATCCATAAAAACACTTTCACACCATCAAAAATCCCAATCAAACCCACAAAAACCAAACAAACAACCAAGAAAGCACACAAATGCCCATTATCGCTCGAGTCATAACCAATACTTCTGAGCATCATGGTCATGATGAAGAAGTCTTAAAAAATGAAGATTTAGCGACATAAGAGGAAGAAAGTACAGAGGAGAAGGAGGAGGAAGATACAAACGATGATGAATATGAACGTGTTGAGCAGAATTCAGCAACTAGTGATGAAAATGTAGATCTTCTCAATCAAACCATCATTCCCAAGCCAACTTATCCAGATATGACACAAGATTTTGGTGAGATTGTTGAGCACATGAATCTATATCTTAGAGGATGGAGATTTTCTATAGGAGGAAGAACTAATAAAGGCAAAAGAAGGGACAGATCAAAAGTCCAACCACATGTGACTAGATCATAGATCAACTCAGCCTTCTCAAAATAGTTTTATAGATTAAGTCCATCATTTGGAATGTGAGAGGCATCTCATCACATGGTGCCTTTGATAGAGTTAAGAAATTGATAAAAATATATAAACTTGTCTTTATGGCTTTAATGGAAATGCATATGGTAAAAACCGGTCTAAGAAGCTGGGTGAATTAGGAATAATAGATAAAGGTTTTATTCCTTACACAATAGATGGAGGGTGTCCTATTATTACTTAACTGGGTTATGGAGATGATACTATATTATTATACTATGGTGATCTATTATCTCTCATATCTATGATGGTAAAACTTGCAGCATACGGGAATTGCTTAGGACAATTAGTACACAAAAGCAAATCACACTTTTTACAAGAACCTAACAGTCCTCAAACAGTCATTGATGATACTACTCACCTCACTGGTTTTACTCATTTCATATTCCTTTCTCGTACCTTGGGTTCCTATTAATTCTGGTAGGAAGATGACAATATATTTTAGAGGTCTAGTGGCAAAAATTTCAGCTCTGTTGGGGGATGAGCAGTCTTGATCAGGGTAGTTATTCAGAGGATCCATTGATATACCTTGTATGTTGTGCAACTGCCTAAGACAACAATCTCCTAGACAAAATTGTGCTTCCTTACAACTAAAGGTAGGATGGGCATTAGATCCATCCAAGATTTTACCAATACTCCTGGTGCTAAGATACGGTGGAGCTTTAGAACTAAGAGAACTCTATCGAGATTTTTCATGGATGCCAAATATTGTTCAAAAGACCATATTCTTGAAAAGAAATGGGTTGCTGGAAAGTCACATGGCTGGAAAAGATTACGTCATACTAGAAAGGATTCTGAAAAGTTAACTATTTTGAAAGGTGGCCATTGGGATCTTTTTTCTGTGACCATCCAAAATTTCACCTTAAGGATCGTGATGACACTTAGTCCCTAGGACAAGGTAAGTCTAACACATGATGACATTTAAACGATTTAACCATTCACTATTAAGTATAAACTAGTAAATGACATAACATAGCTGAAAATTAGAAATAGTTATACATTTCAAAAATACGTAGTACGGAGTCAAAAAATCTACTAAGATTGAACTAGAATCTCAAATACAACACTGTTTAGAGATGAAAAAAAATAGTATTAAAGGTAGCATTAGAAGGTACCCCTAGGCCTGCGAGAAGACATGCATGTATACCTTGAAGTCCCGTCAGGAACTCAATAGCAACTAGCTAACGCCCTACACACTGCGAAGTACCTGAATCTGTGCAAGAATGTGTAGAACTATAGTATGAGTATACCACGATCAGTACCCAGTAAGTATCAAGACTAATCTCGGTAGAGTAGTGATGAGGTTAAAGTCAAGACATTCCCTAATCAAATAACATGCAGAATATCAGTATAAAGCTAACAATGGAAATCAAAATAAATATATAGCAACAAAGAGTAATAATGTGGTAAGAGAAAAATAATCAATGCACAGATAAAATACAAGTGAAATCAATTAAGGAAAAAATTTGACAGTTCTAATCATCAAATCGCTCTGACACGAGATTTACAACAAGAATCACCCAGAGGTACCACACCTCGTAATCACAAATCACAAGTCACAAATCACGAACATATACATACGGTACCTCGTGTCTAAATAATCAATCACCTTTGCATGGCAGAGACCTCGTGACACATTATAAGTCACACTCGCACGACAAAGACCTCTTGCCATAGTATAAGTCACACTCGCAGAACAAATACCTCATGCCTCAACAAATACCACAACTGCACGACAAATACCTCGTGCCTCAATAAATACCACGACTGCACGGCGAAGACCTCATGCCACCACGTATATCGTATTCGTGCCAATTACCAATAAAATGTTCAAGAAATTTTTTATCAAGAGCCCAATAAAGTAAAGAATGATAACAATTTCCCTTTTTATTTCGTTCTGTTACGTTAGTAACAACTCCGCAGAATATGAGATAATCATTCCACGTAGGTGAATTTATCTTGGCAACCAAATCATCAAGTAAATGACAGAGTATTAGCACATTAGAAACCACACAGCAAAGACGTACAGATGCATGACACACACAAGAAGTCATACAACCACAACAATCACATAAATACCATGCCCCTAAGCAATCACATATCATCCTCACATAGTTCCCCTTGTCTCTCTGTATGCGCAACAATAAAGTAAATGGACGCCTTGTCTCGCCACTCCACATCAATAATTTTCTCACCTTGTCTCTCTGCACTTGCAATTGTATGTGCATATATATATATATATATATATATGTGTGTGTGTGTGTGTGTGTGTGTGTGTGTGTGTGTGTGTGTGTGTGTGTATAATCCCCTTTGTATCATCGTATGTGCAATATCAATAATAACAACAGAACGGCCTAAACCTCGTGTAAACACCCCGACAATCTGCTCAACAAGTCTACGTGTGCCAAAATAACAACAACACAACATACCAACAAGTATAATCAAGACATCAACTCATAAATCTTCTAACGCAGTGCACAAGGACAATCAATAAGAGAAAGCGGACGTGTGTTCAACATATAACATGAATTTAGCTAACCTAATTATCAACAATTGCACAAATTCCCAACTTGGACAATTAAGAGAAATAAATCCTAAATCATGATCTTTAACATGGAATATGATTTCAAGTGATCATTAACAATGGAAAACGTGTAGTGTAGAGATCTGACAATCAAAACAACGCAATAAGAGCAACCTCGGGTCATATTCCGTCAAAACCAACACATATACCCTATTGTACACACTCATTACCTTATGTACATATCATTCACATAGTACAAATATTAAAAATAGACAAAATCTTACAGGCAACTTCCCCTAAACAAGGTTAAGCAATATGCTTATCTCAAAAGCCCTATATCAATACTCTAAGAATGCTTTTCCTCTAAAATTCACCTTCATTCAGCTCAAATATAACTAAAATCGACTTAATAATATCAAACAATGCAAGAGAAACTAATTTCAATTAATAAAGTTAAGATCTTTACACAGTTTCCAAAAAGTCAACAAATCTCAACAACGAGCCAGCCCGGTAAAAACCTGAGCCGAAGGGTAGATTTATACCCCACAAGTATAAATACGTGTTTGGTTTTCAAATCCGAGTCCAATTCGACTCTAAAATCTCAAATTTTTATTTTTCAAAACATTGACAAAAATCCCCCAAATTTCTCTTCAAATCTCATGGTTTAGATGTTAAATCTTATAAATAACCATGTTATACAATCAAAAGTGGATCACAATCACTTACACAATAGTTTGGTATGAAAATCTCTCCTCCAAATCGCCTCCCACCGATTCCATGAATCAAAAATGTTATAATGAAGCTAAGTCCCAAATTCAACTCTTATGTTCAGTTGCGAGTTGTAGAAGTCGCAAATGTGATCCAGAGTTAGATAATGCGACCCCGCAAATGGGAAGATTGCATCACAAAATCAATGCCTGCTGAACTCAGGGATGTCACACATGCGACACAAACTTCACATTTGTGAATAAGTCCTCCCCTTCCACAAAAGAGATCAATTGATTGCAAACACTACCGTCCTTGGCCAGAAGTCCCCATCGCAAATGCGAACTATGCAGTCCCAAGCCCACCTCACAAATGTGAATAGTTTCTCGTATTAGTGAGACCGGAAGCACCAGCAAAATTAAAGCAGCCCAAAACACTCTGAAACACGTCTGAAACTCACCCGAGCCACCCTGGCTCCACACCAAATATTCACATAAGTATATAAACATCATACGAAATTTCCTGCACGACAAAAAAGCCAAAATAACATCTGAACCCACTAATCGTACACCAAAATACATGAAAATTCATAGTGTACTTTAAGAATTGCTAGAAACACAACCATTTGTCTGATTCCTATCAAACCAACTAAGAATGATACCAAAATTCACATACATGTTAAATGATAAAACACACCTATTCCATGTCCCGAAACAAAAATCTGAATACGATAACCACAAAATCAAACTATGGTCAATCTTAGAAAAAATTCTAAACCTTCAAATTGCCAACTTTGCCAGGAAGTGCCAAATAAATCTAAGAATCTTAGAATCCCATTCTGGTCATACGCCTAAATCTAAAATAACCATTTGAACGTAAAGGAATCATTAAATCTCTGATCTGGGATCAAATACAAAAAAGTCAAACTTTGTCAATCCTTCTAATTTAAAGCTATTAAAATAAGAATCATTCTTCCAAACAAATCTTAAATCGCTCAGAATACCGAAATCGACCGCAGACGCAACTAATAATACATAACATGAAGCTAATCAAGACCTTAAACCAACGAAGGAAGTGCTAAAGCTCAAAACGACTGGTAGGGTCGTTACATCACCCCCTCTAAACAAAAAATCATCTCGAAACGTGCAACCACTGTATAAGCTTACCATAAACATACACATGGGTGATCACACGTTACCCCATTCCATATAATCCCCACAACACCATCTCAACTGAGGATTATTTCTTCAACCTTAACCAATAAGCATAATAACCAAATTTCAACAGCTAAGCCTCTTACAAAGACCTGGTTCTCACACATACACATTGTATCTACCTCAACCAGTCGCAACAAATCATAATTATTCTCACAAGGAATAATCACAGGACGCAACTCAGCACTCATATGCCTACAACTACAACTCTGACCTCACTAGCTACCAAATACAAAACACAGTACCTGTAAATAATCTCATAACGACGAGAACCTGGTTCCAAACCTTCACAACACTGATAATGATGAAAGAAATAAATGAAACTCATAAATACTCACTCAACTAACAATCCACATCAAAGGCCACCCCGGAACATGTATCGCAATCCAAACCTAACAAGCACAACTCAAATATTATTGAATATGGAAAGAGAACACACATGGGAGAACTATGAAACAAGTCCAATAGGTAAAACTCCCCATCGGTACCCTACTATGAATGCATACCGCAAAGAAGAAGCAAAACACACGCAACAACAACGATGAATCTTATCCTAACATAACCAAGCTCGACACATAGCTTGATCCAAACATACCGATCTATACAGAACACAAGGTTCCATCCTCAATTCGAAATCACAAGTAAGATGACATCCCATAAACCTAAGTCATTTCACTAACTCGATCCAATAGAACAAACCTGCATCACGCAATGAACTCTCTTTGCCAGTAAACTACCTCAACCACAAGTCATCGACAAATCATCCAGAATCACGTCAGAAACTGCTATATTACATTACAGAAAATCCACCATAGTTTCAAGACCCTGAATACTGACCAAACAAGAACAATAGACATCGGCTATTACTATAGAATCCCCCAATGAAGTAGACACATAAATCAAGTACAAGAATCAAAAAACAAATCCATATATGCAACAAGATATGATGACTCATACCAATAAATAGGTATGGATCAAAATAAAATTGATGTATCTATATGATAAATCGAAACCATACTTGTAGAGACATCATCTGGTGTAGCAGCCTCAGCCCTACCAGGTAAAGAATAATATCGTGTTGGACCTCCCCCTCTAGAACGCCCTCTACCCACCTGTGTCCTATATCTAGTTGGTTGAGCAGTGTAGTAGCAACTGGAGAAAAACTCATAGCCTGAGTACCCCGTTGAGGCACACCCGCCTGGAGTTTGGGAAAATCTCTCATCATGTGCCTGGTATCCCCACACTCAAAGCAACCTCTCTACTGACGTAGTTATGGGAGCTGATCGGAATGAGTGCTCCAGGACCCATGGAAAACTACAACAATATGTAAAACCTGAAGTGCCGACTAAACTGGCCTACCAACAAAACCTCTACCATAACGTGCCATGCCCCTAAAATATAGATCAATAGATCCTCGCAGTCTATGAGGCTTCTTAGCCTCCCTATCCTCCCACTCTAGACGCGGATGCACTCCATCTTCCTAAAAATCTCCACATCCCGATGAAATGAAGTATCAATCTCCGACTCTCGTGCCATGCCAAGTCTAAGACTATAACTGAGGCCCTCAAAACATATGCAAGTTCTCTCTCTATTAATAGAAACCAATGTAGGTGCATGATGATCTATCACACTGAATCTCATAGCATGCTCGAACACGATCATCATCTATTGCCGTAGCTGCTCAAACTTGGTGCGCCATGCATCCCTGAAGGCCTGTGGAAAAAACTCCCTCAAAATCATATCAGAGAACAAATTCGAAGTAAGTGGAGCTACACCAACTGTCCTAGTTTCTTCATAATCATGCCACCATCTATAAGCCGACCTCGTTAGCTAGATAGTAGTAAGGTCAACCCCGCTCACATCAACTATGCACATAGTGCATAGAATACGGTGACATTGATCTAGAAAACTATGTACATTCTAGAAAGATGTGCCAGTGAAAGTAGGGAGATCATACTTCTTGAACCTGTCTAACCTTTCCTGATCCACCTCTGATGTTGTTGCCTTAACCTTATGATGAACTGCAACCATTAGTTGTACTAGTATAACACCAAAAGCTTGATCAATATGATCCACTGCTCTGAAGTACGGGAAGTCGGAGTCTGAGCTCTTCGCCTAGACTGTGAAGCAGCTGGTACAACCGAAATCAATCTTGCCCGACCCAAAGTGCCAAACATGCTCGCGAAAGTATTATGAGGTTTAGCATATCAACAAGCGTGTCAGGTGCCTATTACCCAACCAGAGCTACTGGTGGCTCCCCAACTACTGCTCTAGTAGGTGCTCTGGCTATAGCATGTGCTCCTCCTTGGACTCTTCTTCAAGCTTTACCTCGGGCTCAAGAAACATCGGCCCTAGGGGGAGCATCGTCAGTAACTACAGCTCGTGTATTTACCATATTTGAGACAATAGAAGAGCAAAGAAGTAAAACTTTCCTATGAGTTCAATAGCCTCTAAAGATAAATACAAACATCTTTGTACCGATCCGCAAGACTCTTCTAAACTTGCTTATAGTCCATAACACCTATTATAATGACCCGACCGATCATGTTGAGAGTAATAGCATCGATCCACTGTTTACTGCTTCCCTCATATCTTTTCCAAATATATGACTTGTTGGGAAGTCTTTGTTGTGGTTTGAAAATGTTTTGCGACACTTAGTCCATAAAATGGAAGCTTAAATATTAGGATTCTGATGGTAGTCGGAACTATGTGACGACGACTCCGAAATTGAGTTTTGTCAATTTCGTTAGCTCTGTTGGTTGATTTTGGGCTTAGGGGAGTGTGTGGATTGTGTTTTGGAGGTATGTAGCCTGTTTAGGATTGAAATGGTGAAAGTCAAATTTTTGGAGATTTTCACTAGCAGTGGACTTTATGATATCGTGGTCGGATTCCGATTCAAGAAGTTGGAGTAGGTCTATAATGTTGAATATGACTTGTGTGCAATATTTAGGGTTAATCTGACGTTTTTTGATAAGTTTCAGCATCGGTTGTAAAAATTTGAAATTTCAAGTTCATTAAGTCTGAATCTGAGGGTGATTTGTGTTTTTAGCATTGTTTGATAAGATTTGAGGGTTCCACTAAGTTATTATGTTTCGTTGAGGTCCCGGGGCCCTCGGGTGTGTTTCGGATGCTTAACGGGTTCAAATTTGGAATTAGGCAATTGTTGAGTGTTCTAGTCTTCTGGTGTTTCGCACCTGCGGTGGCGAGACCATAGGTGCAAACTCTCATATGCGGAGGGTAGCTCGCAGATGCGGCCCTGTTCTGGGTATCCAGTGGTCATAGGTGTGACAATGTGACCGTAGAAGCAGAGCCGCTCCTACGGAGAAGTGATCGCAGAAGTGAAGGTCGGGCTGGGGAGGTTACCATAAAAGCGGGCGTGGGTCCGCAGGTACAGCCACATGATCGGAGAAGCGGACTTTTGGCTTTAAGTGGAATCCGCACCGCGATGGAATTTCTTCAGGTGTAGTGTCGCAAGTGCGATAGTAGGTCCACAAATGCGGAATAACTTGGCAGAAAATATCAAGTTCGAGGGTTTGATCCCCATTTTCAATTTTGGGACTTGTGAGCTAGGAGTGAGGCGGTATTTTAAGGATGCTTCAAGGAGATTATTGAGGTAAGTGATTCTAACCTGGTTGGACTATATTTCATGAATCTATTTCTATTTTTATCATCTAATTAGAGATTTGAGTTGGAAATTTGGGGGGGGGGGGAATGGTAGAAACTTCATATACTAAAATTTCGAGTTTTGAAAGACAATTTGAGGTTGGATTTGAGTAATTCTTGTATGGTTGGATTACTGAGAGAATGGGTTTTCATATTTTGTGACTTTTACCCAATTCCGAGACGTGGGCCTAGGGAGGATTTATGGGTCTAATTCCAATTTTTTTGCTTTGGCCTAGATTTCATTAATTAGATTAGTTTCTTGTAGATATATGTATGGTATGTAATTTATTTTGGCTAGATATAGGACATTCGGATTCGGATATTCGTGGGAAAAGCATTGCTACCGATTTATTGAGCTTGGTTCGAGGTAATTGGCTTGCCTAACCTTGTGTGGGGGAAATCCCCTTAGGATTTGGTGCTGTTATGATATGTGAGTTTCGTGTACGCATGGTGACAAGTGCGTACACGGGCTGTTTGTTGCAAAACTTGATTTTTACTCTGAAATTACATGTTTTCATCTTAACTGAGTATACTAGCATGTGTAATCTTCCTGTTAGGCTAGAATAGCATGTCTACATGTCTTAATATCTTATCTGAACTCTTTGCAGCATGATTAGTGGATTCCTGCTTCTTTCCTTGACTTGTACTTAGTTTAAACTGTAGATTTTCTTGATGTAACTATTGTCTTCATTTGTTTGGGCTGCGTATTTAATTTGGGACTACGGAAAGGTATCCCGGAAGATCCCTCTGCATGTTTGCTTTTGGGACTACGGGATGGTATCCCGAGAGATCCCCCTGCATATTTATTTTGAGACTATGATGCGTTACCTCGGGGGTTCTCCCTGCATATTTATTTTGGGACTACGAGATGGTATCTCGTGTATTTCCCCGCTATTTAACATGTGTGTTTTTCTATTGTTTTGTTGCGTTTCATTTTGTTAAATTCTAGTTTATTATCATTATACTGTATATTTCCTGGCTTATTTATTATTGACCACTGGGCTTCACCAGACCTCGTCACTACTCGACTGAGGTTAGGCTTGGTACTTACTGGGTACCATTGTGGTGTACTCATGCTAATCTTCTGCACATGTTTTCGTATGCAGATCCAGGTACATTGTTACAGCCTCGTTATTGGTCGTGCACCCTCTGCTGCTACCGAGACTTCAAGGTACATCTGCCGCATCCGCAAACCTAGGAGTCCCCCTCTATTTTTTATGTAGTTCTTCCCCTTCTACTTCTAACTATTGATGTATAGAACGATAGTAAATTCTTAGAAACTTGTGATTTATGATGTTCCAGGTCCTGGAAAAACTCTGTATGTATTTTTGAGATTGTTATTGTATATGTCGAGCGACGTTTCTATCAATTATTTCGTTACTATTGTTGTTAGTGGTTTATATTTATGTTTTCGTATTCGTTGTTATTGCGCAAATATTAGGCTTACCTAGCCGTAGAGAATAGGTTCGTTCGTGACCTCTCACGGAGGGAATATGGTCATGACACCTATGAACCTAGACCTGTGGTACCAACTTGTCATGACCCAAAATCCCACCTTGCGGATCGTGATGGTACTTAGTCCCTAGGATTAGTTAAGCCTAATAGATGTTGATATTTAAAATATTTAAATCATTTACTACTAAGTATAATCTTGTAATTCACATAACATAGCTTAAAATGAACAATAGTTATATTTTTGTCAAAACTGGTAGTACGACGTCATAAGCTCTACTAGAGTAAACTAGAATCTCAACTACAACACAATTTAGATATGAAAATAAACAGTAGTAAAAGTAGCATTAGAAGGTGACTCCGATTCCTACGAGCAGACATGCATGTATACCTCGAAGTCTCCTCAGCAGCTAGCTAACACCCAGCAAGCTCTGAAGTACCTGGACCTGTACAATAATGTGTAGAAGTGTAGTATGAGTATACTACGGTAGGTACCAAATAAATATCAAGACTAACCCTGGTAGATTAGTGACGAGGATCCAGTCAAGACATTCACTAATCAAGCAACCTTTGTAGAATACCACTATAAGGCCAACAACAGAAAGAAAAAAAATATTGGAAACAAAGAGTAATCATGTTATAAAAGAGCAAAATAATCAATGCACAAACAAAATACAAGCGAAAGAAATTAAGGAAAACAATGATAGTTCCAATCATCCACCCGTCCGACACAAGATTTACAAAAAGAATCCACACCTCATAATCATAAATCCAAAGTAACAAAGACCTCGTCTCACCATGTATATCATGTCCATGCCAATTACCTATAAAATGTTCATGAAGAACTTTATCATGAATCAAATAAAGTAAAGAATGAGAGCCAAAATCCCCAAAACGTAGACAAAATCCCCTCGTCTCGCATTTTTATTTTTCAAAACGTAGACAAAATCCCCAAAAATTCTCTTGAAATCTCATTATTTAGATGTTAAATGTCATAAATAATCATGTCATAATCAAAAGTGGACCAAAGTCAATTACTCAATAGTTTAATATGAATATCTCACCTCCAAATCGCCTCTCATCATGTCTAGAGCTCAAAAATAAGGTAAATTAAGCTGATTCCCACAATTAAACCCCTATGTTCAGTTGTAGAAGACTCAAATGCGAATAACACAAATGCGAAGATAGACTTTGCCTTTGTGAAGTCCCCCTTCTCCCAAAGCAATCAATTAACCCTAAATGTGACTCTCCTTGTGTAACGACCCGGCCAGTCGTTCTGAGAGTAATAGCCCCGTTTCTCCCATTTATGCTTCATTATATGTGGTTCAGATTCATTATGTTGTGTTAGAATGGTTGGCTCGGGTTCGATCAATTTTTGGAGAGAAATGAGACACTTAGTCTCTTAACTTGGTTCACTAGTGGAAAAAGTCAACCGAAAGTTGACCTATTTGGAAACGACCTTGGAATGCAGATTTTATGGTATGGATAGCTTTTTAGGTGATTTGGGACTTAGGAGTGTGTTCGGTATGTGGTTTTCATGTCCGGTGTAGAATTAGGCTTGAATTGGCGAAAGTTGGTTTTTGGCGATTTTTGGTCGGCAGTGGAAATTGGGCTATCGGGGTCGGAATCGAATTCCGGAAGTTGGAACAGGTTAATTTCATTTTGGATATGTTTGTAAAATTTCAGGTCAATCGGGGGTTTTTGGATTGTTTCGGCATCTTTGGTGGAATTTAGAAATTTCAAAGTTTGTAGGCTTGAATTTGATGTGATTTTGGTGTTTTTGCATTATTTCGAAGGCTCGACCAAGTTTGAATAATGTTATGGGATATGTTGGTAGGTTTGGTCGAGGTCCCGGCGGCCTCGGGTTTATTTCGGATGCTCAAACGAGCACTTTTGTTCTTTGGGAGATTGCTGGTTTTCTGGTGTTTTAGCAGCAGTGGTTTGTTCATTGCGATCGCGTGAGTTCATCCGCGATCGCGTAGAGTAAAGTTTGAGGCATGCATATTTGTTATATGCGATCGCGTAATGAGGTTTGCAATCGCATAGGCTGGGCAGCCGGTGCAGTGCGGTCGCGTGGTTCCTTGTGCAATCGCTTAGAAGAAAAAGGGAGTACGTGATGTTGTTTCAATTGTTCTTCGCGACCGCGTGAATAGGTAAGCGATCACATTGGTCAGGGAATCGAACATTTGTGATCGTGTGGGGAATGGTGCGATTGCAATAGGTAAAATTTGGAGGCAGTAAGTTTTTTCTTCGCGATCACGTGGGTGGTCCCGCGATCGTAGTGAGTTAATATTTAGTACTGGGCATAATGTTTTAAAAGGGTTTTTTGCGAGTTTAGTCTACTTTTCCTCTATTTTTGAGCGGGTTTGGAGCTCTTTAAGAGGGTTTGAAGAGGAAATCGAAGGGAATCATTTGGAGGTAAGATTATCGACTTCATAACTCGATTCTATGTCGTTTTCTATGTAATTGAACCGGAAAATTAGAGGACTTAAACACAAAATTTGGGGAGGTTAGATGCATGAGAATTGGAAATTTCTTTTGATGATTTGAGTGGGCAATTGTGGTCGGATTTGGGTGTTCTTGGTATGTATAAAATCATGGGAGGATGAGGATTCTAGTGATGTAAATTTTATAGAATTTCGAGACGTGGGCCCGAGGCTCGGGTTTTGCCAATTTCAAGAATTTGTGCCTAAAATTGATAATTTTCGTTTCACCCTTGTTAATTTAGCGTATATAGATGACATTTATCTAGTTTTGGTTAGATTCGGAGAAATCAAGAGCCGATTTGAGG
This sequence comes from Nicotiana paniculata, assembly GCA_005239505.1. NCBI lineage: Eukaryota > Viridiplantae > Streptophyta > Magnoliopsida > Solanales > Solanaceae > Nicotiana > Nicotiana paniculata. The sequence continues at coordinate 63,732 of ML357897.1, read as the reverse complement.
GGAAAGAGCCTCACGGATTAGTATTTTGTCCCAGTATAGGCGCGGACTTCATATTTTCTCACTATTTTTAGAATGTCGCACATGTCGGATGATGAGTATGTGGCGCGCATTGATTTTTGGATTGGACTTGGTCCGCTCCACGGCAACTATTGTGTTGCGTATTTGTACTCTAAATCATATGTTAAATTGTGCTCTAAAACTATTCATATAGTTGGGCTATAAGCCATGTTTGAGGCCTCGTGCCGACTTATTTGGACCCCTTGGGGGCTTTTTACAGCTATTTCCTCACTGTGTTGACTTATGATTTACACTCATTCATGTTATGTTTAACTGATTTCGAAACTCAGCCTTATTTACACTATTTTGAGGTATAAAATGATGTTTTCGGGTCGAGTACCCCGTTTTACTTATACGTCCGAGGGGATTTTGGGAGTTGCTGACTGAGTGAGGCCGGGGGCCTGATTGTTAGGATATGAGATGCCACGACGTGGCCTGATATTAGTTCTTGGGCGGAAGGAGCCCTTCTAGAGTCTGTACACACCCCCAGTGAGCGCAGGTACCTACTGACTGCGAGTGCCGAGTGACGAGTGATTGGGAGGCATGAGTGACTGTGAGGTTTCCGGAGGGGCTACTTATGATTTTACCACTTTCACTCTGAACTTACGGAATATGTTTTGCCCGATGGCTTCTTATGATTTTTATGATTTTTTTTATCATTTTTACACTAAACTTCTTGAAAGTTATGTTGAAACTATTAGCAAGTATATTTCTAAATGATTTTTAGTGAAATCATCTTTTAAGCGTGATAATTTAACGTATACATTGTTGGAAATAAAGGTTGTGCTTATTGTGAAATGATGCTTTGATTATATTTGTTTCTTACTGCTCTGACCTGATTTATTTTCATTACTACTGAGTTGGGGTACTCACATTAATCCTTGCACCTTGTGTGTAGATCAAGATGTTAGGGCAGAGTGGTTGGCGTACTCACATTACTCCCTGCACCTTGTGTGTAGATCAAGATGTTAGGGCAGAGTGAGTTGCGTATCTCCCACTTACTATTATAGAGTTAATTTTCTTTTGAGTTTTGTATTTTTTGTAGATGATCATGACCAGTGACTCCGGGATCTCGGAGGGTTGTATGTAATATTATGTGTAGCTTTATTTGTTTTTAAAATGTTTAAAAGAAACATTTATGGGTTATCAGTTTAGTAATGATGTAAATGGAAGATTATTACGATTTGTGTCTTGTTTTGGCTGTCGTAGTTCCACGATAGGCGTCATGATGGCCGGTTTAGGATTTGGGGATCGTGACAAGTTGGTATCAGAGCGCTAGGTTACATAGGACTCAACGGTCATGCGCAGGTTTAGTAGAGTCTTGCGAATCGGTACGGAGATGTCTGTACTTATCTTCCAGACGCTGCTGAACCCTTAGGAAAAATCATACATTCTTGAATTCTTGTCGTGCGAATCCATTTTATTCAGCCAATAGCGTAACTCTTGAATTCCTTCCATATATTCGAACGTGCACGAGAGCCTTGGTAATAGTTGTGCATCGACGGCTTAGGACTTCCATGGATGAGATGTGATTTTGGCATGTTGGTAATGGGCCAGTCTAGAGGACTTGAGGCCGGATTCATTCTTTGGTTTGAGTGCTAAGATTTCAATTGTGTGTCTCGTGCATTTGGGGACTTATATGTCTGTTGGTGTCCTTATTGACAAGACCTTGTGACTAAATGTCTATGTGGTGAGTGTGATTTGATGGTTAGATGTGTTTAGACTGCTGATTTGTGACAGAAGGACTGGCTGGAAATGTGGCAGGAACTATTGAGTGTTTGATTTCTGTATCGGTTTGGTATATGGCCTCGAGTCGTGAGTGTATTAGAAGACCACTCATGTTGTTTAGTTGTGGAGTGAAGCGGATCCCTCTGTTGGGTTATGAGTTCCCGGTGATGTCTTTTGGGCTGATCATTTTCCTAGTAGTGTTCATGTACTGGATTAACTGTGTGTTCCAACAGTAAATTGCACTCCTTTGTTATTATATTCATTGATGGCATCCTGGCGTACACGCGTAGCCAGGGGTAGCATACTCAGTATTTGAGGACGGCATTATAAGGATTTAGGGAGGAGAAGATCTATGTATGGTTTTCCAAGTATGAATTTTGGCTCAGTTCAGTAGCATTCTTGGGACACGTGGTGTCCAGTGAGGGTATCCATGTGGTCAGACGTGTGGGGGTAGAACTTTCAGAAGCTCAAGATTTCTTTGACCACTGCTCTAGTTTTAGTTCTGCCATAAGCTTCAGGTTCTTATACCACATATTGTGATGCCTCGAGGGTAGGCATTGTTTGTGGTTAGATGCATAATGGTGTAGTGATTGCGTGATAGTTGTGGTCTTCGGAAGAGTATAGAGAGATATCAGTTTGAGACTAAGCCGGCAGGGATATCTCCTACGGGTTGTCCTGGGGTGTGTGATCCTTATGTTGTTCTGTAGTAAGTTCTCTTCTACAAGTAAATGATATATGTTGTAATTTGAGTTTAGATCACATGTGGAAGTTGGCATGACTATTACAATGGTGAATGCGAGATTTGGAGATTACTTGAGCTGTTAGACGTGTGGTGTTATTATGGGCATTGTGAGTTATTGTTTGTCTTGATCGTTGGCTTTGAGCCAAGTTGGGGAGTTTGCTAATGATAAGTTGATTGCACGATTATGTATTGTATTGGTTCCAGTTCGAGGTATATTGGTGGATTAGTTATGACGTGCAGAGGTGAAGTTTGTGAATGACCCGAGTAATGGAAATTCTTCGATACAGGTTGTAATATACTCTATGGGTAGGTGGGTTCTATTGAATGATTGAGTGGTAATTGTAAAAGGTGTAGTGTGTGCAGTGTATAAATTTGCTTGTGGATTACTTTCCTAGTATGTTAGTATGCAAACGGGTCAGGTCGATTCTGTCTAATATGTCGGTGTAATTGAGATTTACGTTGGAGGGTGTCAGGACTTGTGGAATTTCTAAATTTTCATGGACTCTACACATCAGTATCATGAAAGTGAAGGTAATGGCCTTAGATTAGCAGTAAGTCCCTTCAGGGTAAGTATTTTTGAATGTGGTACTTTTGGGGATATTTGAGGGAGTATACGGCGACTTACGAGCTTTAGACGGTACGGTATTATGCTTGGGACGCGTGTGGTTAGTTAGGGTTGAGAATTGTGGTAATATGGCAAGGAAAAGTATCAATTCGAAGGTAGGTCCAAAGGAACCTGGACAAATAGGACAGCTTGGTAGTAGATCGGATCGGCATGGTAAGTGATACAGTTAGTTCTTGGGTGTTCACGAGGTAATGAGTTTTTACAGGTGTTTCTTAGCAATGCTCTTGGATTTTTGGTGGCCTACGTAGCTTGGTTGAGTTAGAAGGATTCAGTCCTGACAGCTTGGTGTTGTACAAATGGGATTCGGATGGTTCCTGATGGCTTCTACCACGGATGGAGATGCCTATTTTCTAGTGGCGTGAGGTGCAGGTGATATATAGTGATTTTACTTCTAAATGAGATCAAACGTTAATTTCTTGACTAGTTGGGTGCGTAGTTGTTTGTGGATCGGAAGAGATCATGAAGTACTCATATTTATCATAGGATGGCTTGGCGTATGCAGTATGTTGTGTAGAGTCGAGATTTGCATATGTGAGGTCACAGTTCAGTTATGGAAGGGGGGTGAAAATTCATAGGCAGCATTTGCAGTTTCAGATGACTAGGTAGATAATATCACTAATTGGTGCTGCTTGATGAGGGTATACATTTCAGAAACGACAATGTGTTTGAGTTAAGGGTACTTCATTGGTATTGCGATGCTCTCATGTTGGATCGACTGTTGATATTCAAGGTTGTTTGGTAACACGAAAGAATTATAGCGGTATTCCTCATGGAATGATTGAGTACTAGGGATATGCTATTTATTCGAGCGGTGGAGTTGAGATCAGATATAGTAATTGGTTTGCTTCGTGACTTCGAGACTGAGAGTTCTCATAAAAAGGTTATTTTGTGTTAATGAACTGTGAAGATGCGAGCAAGCTAGTCGGATGTTAGTATGTACCACGATTCAGTCATTGTGAACTTTTCGGTGAGTTATCTATTTGTTGTGGGTGACCAGAGTTGATTCAGGGTTATTGGTAGGCCCGTATGAGTGTGTGTTCAGCACCGGGTCGGAATTGCTGACTCCAAATTGCTAATGTTGAGGGATGTACCATTTGATTGGCAATGAGTTTATTCATATTCTGGTGATCTATGAGTTACCCTTCGGTGTTGCGAGGAGTGGTGATTGTTAGTTATATGCACTTATTGTGCGAATTGTTTTGGTCTTTATAGATGGATCTGAGTAAGGTAAGTATTGGGTATTGCGAGGTTGAGACGTATTGGTTATGTTCTTTCTGATTCATGTGGCATGGTATCGTTCGATTTCCCCGTGGTTATGGCAATGCACTTTGAGTACTTGGTGATGAATTACACATGGTTATGGATTTTGGGCAAGGTGGCCTGAAATATTTCATGTGGATCAGCGTTTGGATGGGATCACGCTTTGTAGCGGAGTTATGTGGAGGTTTGATCCTTAGTGTCACATTCGTGTGATTTGATTTTCGACGAGTGTCAGGCTCTTAGCATGGTGTTGTGGAGGTAATTATTGATGGCAGGATGGTCCTCTCGTGTGAATCTTTTATATAATCTGATTATATTGGGATGTTTGTATTGAGTGCACGAGTTGCACATGTTATGGCTTCGAATTGTATCAATGTGTCATGTCATCAGAGTGGTCGTGTTGGATGAGAAAAGGTCATTGGACCTAGAATGAATATTGTCAGAATTGTCTACAACGTAGTTAGAACAATAAATATCGGGAGTTGGCTTACAAATCTGCTATAATTCCTGTTTGGGAAGGGGGGCTTCATGTCTGATTGATCGGACGAATGGTTGTTAGTTTCTATGTGTTTCTTTCATCATCGGAAGTATATGAAAGTGTTAGAGGTAGACATTTATTGATAAGAGGTTAGGTACTGGTATTGGGTTGTTATGAGCAGCTATTGTGATTAGGAGTTATCGCTATGGGTGTTTGAGTCACGCAGCGTATTATGTGATTTCATCTGGGGCGCGTATATGGTTGATCCAGCATGTTCAAACTTGTTTAGTTTATAGTTATGGAATTTTGATCTTTTCTATTATTTCAGAAGTGGGAATTTGGTTGTAAGGTTTATGGGTCGGGATTGAATTTCAAAATTTCAACTGTGTTGTGCTATTGGACCTATATGGGATAAGGTGACGTGGGATCACCTCCGAGTATGTGCATGGTAGGTTACGCGGCAGTTTGATGATCCTGGAGGACAACTCTCGACACGTTCGAGGACGAACGTATGTTTAAGTGGGGGAGGATGTAACGACCCGACCATTTGTTCCGAGAGTAATAGTTGTGTTACCCCGTTTATGCTTCATTATGTGTGGCTCAACTTCATTATGTTGTTTTAGATTGGTTGGCTCGGGTTCGGAGCAATATTTCGAGAGAAATGAGACACTTAGTCTCTTAACTTGGTTCAATAGTGGAAAAAGTCAACCGGAAGTTGACTTATTGGTAAACGACCTCGGAATGTAGATTTTATGGTTCGTATATCTCCGTTAGGTGATTTGGGAATTAGGAGTGCGTTCGGAATGTGGTTTTGATGTCCGGTGTAGAATTAGGCTTCAATTGACGAAAGTTGGTTTTTGGCGATTTCCGGTCGACAGTGGAAAATAGGCTATCGGGGTCGGAATGGAATTCCGGAAGTTGGAAGAGGTTGTAATGTCATTTAGGATATATGTGCAAAATTTGAGGTCAATCTGAGGTGTTTTGGATGGTTTCGGCATCTTTGGTAAATTTAGAAATTTCAAAGCTCATAGGCTTGAATTTGATGTGATTTTGGTGTTTTTGCGTTGTTTTTGGTGTTTCGAAGGCTCGACTAAGTTTGAATGATGTTATGGATATTTTGGTAGGTTTTATCGAAGTCCCGGGGACCTCAGGTGTATTTCGGATGCACAAACAGGCACTTTAGGTCTTTGGGAGATAGCTAGTTTTCTGGTGTTTTGGCAGCAGTGGTTTGTTCATTGTGATCGCGTGAGTTCATCGACGATATTTGAGGCAGGCAGATTTGTTTAATGCAATCGCGTAATGAGGTTTGCGATTGCATAGGTTGGGCGGCCAGAGCAGTGCATTCGCATGGTTCCTTGTGCGATCGCATAGAAGAAAAAGGGGGCGCGTGAGCTTGTTGCCATTGTTCTTCGCTACCGCGTGTATGGGTACGCGATCGCATAGGTCAGGGACTCGAAGCTTCGCGAACACATTAGGAATGGTACGATCCCAATGGGTAAAATTTGGAGGTAGTAAGTTCGTTCTTCGCGATCGCGTGGGTTGTCCTGCGATCGCAGGGAATTAATATTTAGTTCTAGGCAGAATGTTTTAAAAGGCCATTTTTGCGAGTTTAGTCTATTTTCCCTCCATTATTGAGCGGGTTTGGAGCTCTTTGAGAGGGTTTGAAGAGGAAATCAAAGGGAATCACTTGGAGGTAAGATTTTCGACTTCATAACTCGATTCTATGTCGTTTTCTAAGTAATTGAACCGGAAAATTGTAGGATTTAAACCCAAAATTTGGGGAGGTTATACATGAGAATTGGAAATTTCTTTTGATTATTTGAGTGAGAAATTGTGGTATGATTTTGGTGTTCTTGGTATGTATAAAATCCTGGGAGGATAAGGATTCTAGTGACGTAAATTTTAAAGAATTTCGAGACGTGGTCTCGAGGCTCGGGTTTGGCCAATTTCGAGAATTTGTGCCTAAAATTGATAGTTTGCGTTTCAACCTTGTTCATTTAGCGTATATTGATGATGTTAATCTGTTTTTGGTTAGATTCGGAGAAATCGAGAGCCGATTTGAGGGGTAAGAGCATAACGGATTATTATTGTGGCCCGGTAGAGGTAAGTAATGACTGAAAATCTTGTCCTGAGGATATGAAACCCCGGACTTAGTATTTTCTTACTATTTTTAGAATGGCGCATATGTCGGATGACGAGTATGATTTTTGGATTGGACTTGGTCCTCTCCGCGAAAACTATTGAGTTGTGTATTTTTACTCTAAATCATATGTTAAATTGTGTTCTAAAACTATTGCTATATTTGGGCTATAAGCTATGTTTGGTGCCTCGTGCCGACTTGTTTAGACCCCTTGGTGGCTTTTTACTGCTATTTCCCCACTGTTTGACTTATGATTACACCCAGTCATGTTATGTTTAACTGATTTCGAAACTCAGCCTTGTTTACACTATTTTGAGATATAAAATGATGTTTTGGGTCGAGTACCCTGTTTTACTGATACGCCCGAGGGGATTTTGAGAGTTGCTGACTGAGTGAGGCCGAGGGCCTGATTGTTGGGATATGATATGCCACGAGGTGATTTGATATTAGCGCTTGGGCTTAAGGAGCCCCTCCGGAGTCTGTACACATCCCTAGTGAGCGCATGTACCTAGTGAGTGCGAGTGACGAGTGATTGGGAGGCATGAGTGACTGTGAGGTTGCTCGAGGGGCTGATTATGAGTTACTGTGATGTATGCCCGAGGGGCAGTTTCTGATACATATTTTTGCCCGATGGGCTACTTATGAGTTTACCACTTTCACTCCGAACTTATTAAATATGTTTTGCCCGAGCGGCTTTTTGTGATTTTTATGATTTTTTTTATCATTTTTACGCTAAACTTCTTGAAAGTTATGTTGAAACTATTGGCAAATATATTTCCAAATGATTTTTTACTGAAATCGGCTTTTAAGCGTGATGATTTAACGTATAAATTGTTGGAAAGAAAGGTTGTGCTTATTGTGAAATGATGCTTTGATTTTATGTGTTTCTTACTTCTCTGACCTGATTTATTTTCATTACTACTTAGTTGGCGTACTCATATTAATACCTGCACCTTGTGTGCAGATCCAGATGTAAGGGTAGAGTGAGGTGCGTTTCTGCTCCAGAGACTTCTCGAAGATTTTGCGAGGTAGTTATACGCGTCTACAATACTGCTCTCTCTCTCCTGCTTACTATTATAGAGTCTATTTTCTTTTGAGTTGTGAGATTTTTGTAGATGCTCATGACTAGCGACTCCGGGATCTCGGGGGTTGTATGTAATATTCGGTGTAGCTTTATAGGTTTTAAAAATGTTTCAAAGAAACCTTTATGGGATATCAATTTAGTAATGATGTAAATGGAAGATTATTACGATTTGAGTGTGGTTTTGGCTGGCCTAGTTCCACGATAGGCGCCATCACGGCCGGTTTAGGATTTGGGGTCGTGACACATTGCCCATGAGCCTCAATCACAAATGCGATTCAAAATTCCCAAAATCAAACTCTGCAGTCCCCAGGCCACCTCACAAATGCGATTCCCACTTTGCAAACCACATGAAAATTCATAATGAACATCAAGAACTGCTACAAACACAATCATGCTTCCGATTCCTACCAAACCAACTTGGAATGATGCTAAATTTTGCATACATGTTATAAATGACAAAAACGGACCTATTCCAAGTCCAAAAACTAAAATTCGAATCTGATAGCCATAAAATCAAACCTTGTTAATCATTGAAAAATTCTAAACCTTCAAATTGCCAATTTTGCCAGAAAGTGCTAAATCAATGTAGGAACCTACGAATCCAATTTCAGGCATACGCATAAGTTCAAAATCACCATCCAGGAGTAACAAAATTATCAAAACTCAAATCCAAGAACAAATACACCAAAATATAAATATGGTAACTCTCCTAATTTAAAGGTCCTAAAATGAGAATCATTATTCTATATCAATTCTGAATCGCTCAAAAAAATCAAAACTGACCATAAATGCAAGTCATAATACGTAACATGAATCTACTCAAGACCTTAAACCACCAAATGGAGCATTAAAGCTCAAAACGACCGGTTTTGTCACTTTCTGGTGGGATAATTGGGTTGAATTGGACCACTAGCTAAGTATTTTCCTCACAATTTCAAATCCAAAATGCTTATAGTATAAGAATATCTACATGATGGTTCTTAAAATCAAGGAAAACTCATGGAAATCCTTCCAATGTCTTTTGGTGTCCCGAGTCCTTGACATAGTAATTTTTATGAGGTTTAGGAATTTTATCTATGGAATCTTGATCAACATCGATTATTTACTTGCAACTTTGACGAGCGCAAAACACAACCCGAAAATTAGTGCTCGTTAGCCAAAGATAGTATAGTAAGATATCATCACCACATGGATTGGATTTAAACAATATTCAAATAACTTATGATTTAATGTTATTCGGGATGATCAATACTTGATTAGGAACGATTATGAACTAAAATTAACTATTGAAAGTAAAGCAAATGATAATTGACCGCAAAGAACTAGAGATTAACATAATTTGTTTGTTATCAGTGAGAGAAATAAGAGTTATGACAAGATAAGTGCAAGATTGTTATCCTAAAATTTACACTGTTGAATTACACCCTTAATGTTGTATTGATTATCTCGAATTTAATAGGTTATTATCCTAATATTATGATTCAGGTTCCTCTCTCAATTAAACCTAAATCGTCCAAATAAGCTAATATGACATGCGGTAAAACTTGCAAGAATCTATTGGTTATAATGATCTAAGAGAAACTTCTCACAAATATTTCTTAATCATAATTCAAAAAGTAGATCACAAAGCTCTTTCGATTACTTTAAAAAAGTACCAAAATAAACTAAGGCATGCATTGTGATAATTATGCTCCTCTTCCAATTAAACATGATAATGAATAAACCACAATTAGAGTTAAAGCTCCTCCAATAAATTCAACCAATCAAATTTATAAATAACAATCAAGTCACTAAATTATTTTTTTTCCTCAAAACTTCAAATCCAAAATGCTCAGAGTATAAGAATTTCTAGATGATTGTTCTTACAATCAAGGCAAACTTTTGGATATCCTTCTAATGTCTTCGGTGTCCCAAGTCCTTGATATAGAAATTTTTGATGAGGTTCAGGACTTTCCTGTATGGAATCCTAATCAACATGAAAGTTTTACTTATAATTTTGACGAGCGCAAAACGCAACATGATAATTAATGCTCGCTGGCCAAAGATGGCATAGTAAAATATCATCTCCACAGGTACTGGATTTAAACAATGTTCAAATAACTTATGGTTTAATTCTATTCGGGGTGATCAACACTTGATTTATAATGGTTATGAACTAAAATTAACTAAATAGGGCGAATGAAATTTTACTGGACTTGACACTGTTGAATTTTACTCCTAATGTTCTATTGATTCTCTCGAATTCAACAGGTAATTATCTTATTATTATGATTCAGGTTCCTCTCTAGATAAAACTTAAACCGCTCAAATAAGCTAATATGAAGTGCGGTGAAACTTGCAAGAATATATTAGTAACAATGATCTAAGAGAAAATTCTCACAAACATTTCTCAATCTTAATTCAAGAGGTAGATCACAAAGATCTTTCGATTACTTCAAAGAAGTACCAAAATATATTAAGGCATGCGTTGCAACATTTATGCTCCTCTTACGATTAAATACAATAATGAATAAAATCACAACTAGAGTTAAAGCTCCTTCAACAAATTCAAGAAATCAAATAATAATCAAATTTATAGATAACAATAAAGTCATTAAATCATGTCAAACCCTAAGATAATCTACTGCATAATCATGGAGAACATCATAACAAATAAAGTTGAATAAGAAAACATGAATTTAATCAAAACTCAAGTGTTGAGTTGAGGAAAGAATGATGAATATTTGTGCCTTAGACTCTCCAGTGTTCTTCAATCTGCTGTAGATCAAAAGTCCCTTAAAAATCATACTTTTGGTGTATTTTTTCCATGTAGGAACGGCCCTGAATGGAACTATCCTTTCCAAGACGAAGTGAGAAATGTTGGACGAATAAATTACACTACCGCGGCGCACCGTATGCTTCATTAGTGAGGATCTTTAGAGAGTTGATTTATTTTTTCTCTACAGAAAATGCAATAGCGTGGCATGGTAGAGTAGTTTTCTTAGACTAGGAATTCTTATTAATTTTTAACATCCAGACTTGGTCCTCGAATCCCAAACACGATCCCTGCTTATTTCTTTGAGCTTCAACTCAGACTTCAAATCTTCAATTCATCCATTTAAACTTCAAACATGCTTCTCAACTCGAATTCACATCTTATACAACATAACACACATAATAAGTATAAAGTATTACTCCTTCCATTTCAGTTTATGTGAACTAGTTTGACTACACACGGAGTTTTAAAAAATTGAAGACTTTTGGAATTTGTGTTACTAAACAAGTCAAAATATTTGTACGGCTATAATTCTTTTATAACTTGTGTTGATAAACATGCCAGAGTATTTGTGTGGTTATAAAAGTTTTCCACTTAGGGTAGAATTTGATGTTTAAGCTAAATTATTTCCAAATTTAGAAAAGGGTCATTCTTTTTGTAACGGGTCAAAAACTAAATAGGTTCACATAAACTAGAACGGATGGAATAGCAATTAAACTCAAATACAATCAAAGTGTAACAATTAACACCCCATACTTAAACCATTGCTCGACTCCCAGTAATTAAACTACTCAAATAGAGATGACCTTTTTCAATCAAACAACTTTCATAACTGATCATGCCAGGATATTTAAAGTATACTAAGCACCCTATCATATCATGCTAGCCTAAAAAATTATCTCACAAGGACCAATATATTTTTCAAACCCACGTAGTTACTCTACACACCCCCAGATAGCGCACTGAGTGCCGAGTGACAAGTGATTGGGAGGAATGAGTGACTGTGAGGTGCTGAGTGACGGTGAGGCATGCCCGAAGGGCTTATTATGGTACATGTTTTCCCCGAGGGGCTACTTATGATTTTACTACGTTCATTCTGAACTTATGAAATATGTCTTGCCCGAGGGGCCTCTATATGATTCATTTCATTTTCATACTAAATCTTTCGGTTTGAAGTTGTTAAAAATATGCGTTCTTCAAAGGACTTTTTCTAAAGTTGGTTTTAAGGCATGATGATTTCATATATCTATGTTTACACTATTGGAAAGCAAGGTTGTGTATATTGTGATTTGATGACATTGATTTCATGTGTTTCCTTGCCGCTTAGACTTGATTTATTTTCATTACTACTAAGTTGGCGTACTCACATTACTCGTTTCACCTCTATGTGCAGATTCAGGTGTAGATATCGAGCATTAGCCATTTATTCCGCACGAAGCCAGATTGCGGGATATATAGGTAATTGTTCAGCATCCGCATCATCTCTATTTTCCGTTCTTTTTTTATTTGGCTTTTATTCGGAGGTTTTGTATTATAATAGTATATTTTGGCTTATTCCTCTAGATGCTCATGACATGTTGACTCCAGATTTTGGGGTTAGTGGTACGGTATAATTGGCCTACTTTATTTAGTAATCTCTGTGTATTTTATGAAATGCTTGAAACTTGATTTGGATTTCTAAAACAAATTGCGAACATGCGGTAGTTGGCTAGCCTAGTTCCACGATAGGCTCCATCACGGCCGGTTTAGGATTTGGGGCCGTGACAATTTTGTATCAGAGCGTAGGTTACATAGGACTCAACGGTCATGAGCAGGTTTAGTAGAGTCTTGCGAATCGGTACGGAGACGTCTGTACTTATCTTCGAGAGGCTGCCGAACTTTTAGGAAACATTTCTATCTTTCTTGAACACTTTCGCGCTGATCTATTGATTCCTGAAATCTGAACTTACGTTGTTTCATTCTCTCACAGATAGTGAGGACACGCCATACAGATCAGAGTGCCAGTCACCGGCTAGACCAGCGAGAGGTCGAGTCCGTGGTCATGGCCGTGGTAGAGGTAGGGCCCAGCCCGCGTAGCAGCCAGGGCAGTACTATAGGATCCCCCTATCGATCATGATCATGTTCGCGCTGATGGTGTTCCAGCGGGACAGGCTCAGCCACCGACAGTGCCTATGGTTATTCCGGGTCTTCAGGAGACCCTGTCTCATATATTAACAGTAAGCACCAGTTTGGCTCAAGCAGTCGCCATGTCTTCTACTGCCACCACATCTCAGGTCGGGGGAGGGAATCAGACTCTGGCTGCCCGGGCACCTGAATAGGATGCACAGGGTATTCAAGCACCGGGAGCTGCCCCAACTCAGCCAGTTGCTCCGGTCCAGGATTATGTGGTCCCTGCTATGCCTGAGGACAAGCAGCGCAGGTTGGAAAGATTTAGCAGACTTCAGCCTCCGACTTTCAGCAGTACAGAGGGCGAGGATGCCCGGGGGTTTCTAGATAGTTGTTAGAGGACACTACGTACTACGGGTATTTTGGAGACCAGTAGGGTCTCCTTTGTTACAATTCAGTTTGCGGGTGCTGCCTTTACCTGGTGGGAGTCATTCGAGAGGCGTAGGAAGGTTGGTTCAGCACCTCTCACTTGGGAGCAGTTCTCCACGATCTTTTTGGAGAAGTATGTTCCTCAGTCCCACAGAGAGGAGCAGTGCAGGCGGTTTGAGCAGCTGTGCTAGGGAGAGTTATCAGTTACTGAGTACGACAAGAGGTTTTCCGAGTTGGCTAGGCATGCTTCTGAGATTGTCCCAACTAATAAGGAGAGGGTGAGGAGGTTTGTAGATGGTCTTTCTTATCATGTTCGATTATTTATGACTCGGGAGAGAGTATCGGGTGCTTCGTTCGAGCAGGTTGTTGACATAGCTCGAGATATTGAGTTTGTTCGCCTCCAGGAGAAGGAGGAGAGGGAAGCCAAGAGGCCTCGTGGTTTGGGCAGTTCCAGTCATGCTCCCTTCAGAGGACAGTTTCAGCAGGGTAGGGGCCATTCAGTCAGGCCTCCTCAGCCAGGCTGCCCAGCATACAATGGTGCATCTTTGGGGCAGGGTCCCCGTGGTTCTCAGTCAGGCCGTACTTCATTTGGTGCCCTCCTACCTCAGAGTGTAGCTCGAGCACCCCCCCATTCAGGGTTCTTCTATGCAAGATTCTTTGCATTTCTAAGCAGGACAGATGCTATGGCCTCAGATGCCATGATCGCATGTACTGTCTCAGTCTATTGCCAAGATTTCTTGGCTTTATTTGATCCTGGTTCTATATATTCCTATGTTTCTTCGTATTTTTCCCGTTTTATGGATGTGCACAATGAGTCTCTAGTCACTTCTTTTCATGTGTCAACTCCGGTGGCGATACTTTTATTGTGGACCGTGTGTATCGGTCGTGCATGATATGTATTGGGGGTCTGGATACCCGAGTGACCTAATGTTACTCAGCATGGTCGATTTTGACGTGATATTGGGCATGGATTGGTTATCTTCGTGCCATGATTTTCCAGTAGACCTGTCAGGCATGCCACCTGCCAGGGATATTGATTTTGGTATTGACTTGCTGTCAGGCACTCAACCTATTTCTATTCCACCTTATCGTATGGCACAAGTGGAGCTAAAAGAATTGAAGGAACAACTTCAGGAATTCCCGGATAAGGGGTTGATTCGGCGTAGTGTGTCACCTTGGGGTGCACCGGTGTTGTTCGTGAAGAAGAATGATGGGTCCATGCGTATGTGTATTGATTATCGGCAGCTGAACAGGGTTACGGTGAAGAACTGGTATCCCTTGCCCCGCATTGATGATTTGTTTGACCATCTTCAGGGAGCCAGAGTGTTTCCCAAGATTGACTTGAGATCTGGGTATCATCAGTTGAAGATTCAGGATTCTGACATTCCGAAGACTGCTTTCATGACTAGGTATGGTCATTATGAGTTCTTGGTTATGTCATTTTGGGCTGACCAATGCCCAAACTGCGTCCATGTAATTGATGAACATCGTGTTTCAGCCTTACCTTGATTCCTTCTTCATTGTGTTCATTTATGACATCCTGGTTTATTCTCGTAACTAGGAAGATCATGCTCAGCATTTGAGAGTTGTGTTATAGAGGTTGAGATAGGAGAAGCTTTATGCGAAATTCTCCAAGTGTGAGTTTTGGTTTGGTTCGGTAGCTTTCTTGGGGCATGTGGTGTCTAGTGAGGGGATTCAGGTGTATCAGAAGAAGGTAGAGGCGGTTCAGAGTTGGCCCAGACCTTCCTTAGCTGCAGAGATTAGGAGTTTCCTATGTTTGGTGGGATATTACCGTTGCTTTGTGGAGGGATTCTCTTCTATTGCTTCACCTTTGACCAGACTGACCCAGAAGGGTGCTCCATTCGGATGGTCTGATGAGTGTGAGGAGAGCTTTTAGAAGCTCAAGTCAGCATTGACTACAGCTTCGGTACTACTGCTGGTTCGGGTTCTTACACGGCCTATTGTGATGCTTCTAGAGTTGGTTTGGGAGCGGTATTGATGCAGGATGGTAGGGTGATTGCCTATGCGTCCAGACAGTTGAAGGTGCACGAGAAGATATATCCAGTGCACAATCTTGAGTTAGCTGCCATTGTTCATGCCTTGAAGATTTGGTGGCATTATTTGTATGGAGTGCAGTGTGAGATTTTCACTGATCATTGTAGTTTGTAGTATCTGGTAAGGCAGAAGGACTTGAATTTGCGTCAGAGGAGATGTTTAGAGCTCCTCAAAGATTATGACCTCACCATCTTATATCATCTGGGGAAGGCCAATGAAGTGGCCGATGCCTTGAGTCGCAGAGCAGATATTTTGGGGAGTCTAGCCTACCTTCCAGTAGCAGAGCGGCCATTAGCACTTGATGTTCAGGCCTTAGCGGGTCAGTTGGGGAGATTGGATCTATCAGAGCCCCCACGGGTGTTGGCTTGTGTAGCCTCCAGGTCTTCTCTTTACGATCAGATTAGAGCACGCCAATGTGATGATCCACATTTTCTTATTCATCAGGATAGGGGTCGTCTCGGTAATTCCAGGGATGTGGCTATTGGTGATGATGTGTTCATGAGGATGCAGGGCCAGATTTGTGTGCCAAATGTAGATGGGCTTCGAGATCTGGTTCTAGTAGAGGCTCATAGTTCGCGGTATTCCATCCATCCTGGTGCCGCGAAGATGTATCAGGATTTGAGGAAGCATTATTGGTGGAGGAGGATGAATAAGGATATTGTGGAGTTTGTGGCTCGGTGTCTCAACTATCAGCAGGTCAAGTATGAGCACCAGAGACCAGGTGGATTGCTTCAGAGATTTGATATTCCGGAGTGGAAGTGGGAGCTGACCATGATGGACTTTGTAGTGGGACTCCCACGGATGTCGAGGAGGTTTGATGCTATATGGGTTATTGTGGATCGGCTTACCAAATCCGCGCAATTCATCCCTGTTGGTACTACTTATTCTTCGAAGAGGTTAGCTGAGATTTATATCAGGGAGATTGTCCAATTGCATGGGGTTCCAGTTTCTATCATTTTCGATAGAGGTACTCTGTTCACATCTCAGTTTTGGAGAGCTGTGCAGAGAGAGTTGGGTACTCAGGTTTAGTTGAGAACATCGTTTCACCCTCAGACCGACGGGCAATCAGAGCGTACCATTCAGATTTTGGAGGATATGTTGCGTGCGTGTGTGATTGACTTTGGTGGTTCATGGGACCAGTTTCTTCCACTAGCGGAGTTTGCATATAATAACAGCTATCAGTCGAGTATCTAGATGGCTCTGTATGAGGCTTTATATGGTAAGAGGTGCATGTCTCTAGTTGGTTGGTTTGAACCGGGCGAGGCTAGGCTATTGGGCACAGACTTGGTTCCAGATGCATTGAGTAAGGCAAAGTTGATTCAGGAGTGGCTACGCACGGCGCAGTCTAGGAAGAAGAGTTATGCGGACCGGAAGGTCCTAGATGTGTCTTTCATGGTTGGGATAAGGTGTTGCTGAAGGTGTCTCCCGTGAAGGGTATTATGAGATTCGGGAAGAGGGGGAAGCTGAGTCCCAGGTTCATTGGGCCATTTGAGATGCTTCAGAGGCTTGGGGAGGTGGCTTATAGGCTTGCTATTCCTCCTAGTTTATCGAGTATTCATCAAGTATTCCATGTTTCGATGCTCCGGAAGTATGTTGGTGACCCTTCCCCTATGTTTTGGACTGCAGCACGGTTCAGCTCGAGGGTGATATTTCATATGAGGTAGAGCCACTGGCTATTTTGGGTCGACATGTCAGGAAGCTGAGGTCTAAGGATATAGTTTCATTGAAGGTTCAGTGGAGAGGGCAGCCGGTGGAGGATGCCACCTGAGAGACCGAGCAGGAGATGCAAGATAGATATCCTCACTTATTCGAGACTCCAGGTATGTTTCTAGACCCGTTCGAGGATGAACATTTGTTTAAGAGGGGGATGATGTAACGACCCGGCCGGTCGTTCCGTGAGATTTACCCTGTTTCTCCCATTTCTGCATTTGTTACATATTGCTAGCCTGTTTTTGTTGTGTTGGGTCAGTTGGTTTGGGTCCGGAGTGGTTATGGTGAGAATTGAGGCATTTAGTCTCTTAAGTAGCCTAATAGTTGAGAAAGTCAAATGAGAGTTGACTTATTGGTAAACAACATTGGAATGCGTATTTTATGACATAGATCACTTCGTTAGGTGATTTGGGACTTATGAGTGTGTTCGGAATGAAGTTTTGATGTCCGGTGTAGAATTAGGCTTGAATTGGCGAAAGTTAGTTTTTGGTGGTTTCTGGTCGGCAGTGGAAAATAGGCTATCGGGGTCAGAATGGAATTCTGGAAGTTGGAGCAGGTCTGTAACGTCATTTTGGGTATGTGTGCAAAATTTTAGGTCAATCGGTGATATTTTGGTTTGTTTCGGCGTAGTTGGTGAAATTTGGAAGTTTCAAAATTTAATAGGCTTGAATTTGATGTGATTTTGGTGTTGTTGTGTTGTTTTTGGTGTTTCAAAGGCTTGAATAAGTTTTAATGATATTATGGGATATGTTGGTATGTTTGGTTGAGGGCCTCGGGTATGTTTCCGGTGGTTAATGGACCAACTATTGGCTCAAAACCTGGGCAGATTTTTGCTAGTGTGAGATTCTGGTTTCCTTTTACGCGATCGCGGGAGGATGTTTGCGATCTCGTAGAGTAAAAGAGTGGGTCAGGCATTTTTTCTATACGATCGTGTGGTTAGGATTGGGATCTCATATGTTGTTCAGGTATGGCAGTGCGATCGCGTGGGTGTTTATGCGATCGCGTAGAGGATTCTGAGGCGCGTGTGTGGGGTGGAGAGTTTTTCTATGTGATCGTGTGTACTGTTCTGCAATCGCATTGGTTGGCTGGTCTGTGCATCACCATCGCGTGCCAAGAGTCGTGATCGCACTGAAGAAAATTTAATGGCTGGGCAGAATGTTTTAAAAGGCTATTTGTGCGATAATAGTTCATTTTCTACCAATGTTGAACGAGTTGGGAGCACTTTTGAGAGGGTTTGAAGAGGAAGTTGAAGGGAATCACTTGGAGATAAGGTTTTGAACCTCATAACTCATTTACATGTCGTTTTCTAAGTAATTAAACCATAAATTGCCGGAATTGAACCGAAAATTGGGGAAGAAGGGTACATGGGAATTGGATTTTATTTTGAGGGTTTGAGTGTGCAATTGTGGTCCAATTTTAGTGTTCTTGGTATGTATAGAATTTTGGGAGGACGAGGATTCTAATGATGCAAATTTTATCGAATTCCGAGATGTGGGCTTGGGGCTCAGGTTTGGCCGAATTTTGAGATTCTTGTATAATTTGATAATTTTCGATTGGGTTGTGATCCTTTGATATATATTGATGATGTTAAACTGGTTTTGGCTAGATTCGGAGTAATCGGGAGCAAATTTGAGGCGCAAGAGCATTGCGGACTAGTGTAGTGGTCTGTTAGAGGTAAGTAATGGTTATAAATGTTGTCTTGAGGGTATGAAACCCCGGACTCCATATTTCTCACTGATTTTAGAATGGCACACATGTCGGATGACGAGTATGTGGCGCGTACTGATTTTTGAATTGGACTAGGTCCTCCCCGCGGCAACTAATGAGTTTCATATTTACTCAAAACCTTATGTTAAATTATGTTCTAAAGATTGTGAAATATTTGGTCTATAAGCCGTGTTTGGGGCCTCGCGTCGATCGGTTTAGACCCTTGAGGGCTTTTTACTGTTGTTTTCCCTCACTATTTGTTGATGATTTCACTCAGCCGCATTGTGCTTACTGTTTTTGAAACTCAGCCTAATTTACACTACTTTGAGATTTAAAATGATGTTTTGGGTCGAGTACCCTATTTTACTGATTCGCCCGAGGGGTATTTTGACTGGTTCTGCAGAGTGATGGTGAGGTGCTGAGTGATATTAGAGCTTGGGCTGAAGGAGCCCCTCCAGAGTCTGTACACACCCCCAGTGACCGCACCGAGTGACGAATGAATAGGAGGCATGAGTGACTGTGAGGTGTTGAGTGATTGTGAGGTGCTGAGTGACTATGAGACATGCGCGAGGGGCTACTTATGATTTTACTACCTTCATTCATAACATATGAAATATGTTTTGCCCGAGGGCCTCTATATGATTCATTTCATTTTCATACTAAATCTTTCGGTTTGAAGTTGTTAAATATATGCATTATTCAAAGGACTTTTTCTGAAGTTGGTTTTAAGGCATGATTACTTCATATATCGATGTTTACACTATTGGAAAGTAAGGATGTGTATATTGTGATTTGATGACATTTATTTCATGTGTTTCCTTGCCGCTTAGAGTTGATTTATTTTCATTACTACTAAGTTGGCGTACTCACATTACTCCCAGCACCTCTATGTAAAGAATCAGGTGCAGATATCGAGCATTAGCCTTTTATTCTGTGCGGAGCCGGATTGCGGGATATAGAAGTAGTTGTTCAGCGTCCGCACCATATCTGTTTTCCCTTCTTGTTGTATCTAGCTTTTATTTGGAGGTTTTGTATTATAGTATTATATTTTGGCTTATTCCTATAGATGTTCATGACATGTTGGCTCCGGGTTTAGGGTTAGTGGTACGGTATAACTGGCCTACTTTATTTAGTAACCTCTGTATATTTTATGAAATGCTTGAAACTTGATTTCTAAAAGAAATTGCGAACAAGCGGTAGTTGGCTATCCTAGTTCCACGATAGGCGCCATCACGTCCGATTTAGGATTTGGGGTTGTGACAACCATGTGCAAGTCCTTCTTCCTATCCTTATACTGCTCCACCAGTCTCCTAATAAGGTGAATGGCTTTAGTAGTCGATTGCCCCAGCATGAAACTGAACGGATTCTCGAAAATAGATACAATACTCATTACCCTAACTTCTACCACCCTCTCCCTAACATTCATGGTGTGACTTACCAGCGTGATGCCTGTATAGTTGTTGCAATTTTGGATACCCTCATTATTCTTCTACATCGGATTCATCGTATTCTACCTCCATTCGTCAGGAATCTGCTTCGTCTTAAAAATGACATTGAACAACCTTGTAAGCCACTCTAATTTGTCTCTATTTGTGGTCTTCCAAAATTCTACAAGGATCTCATCTGGCCTGGTTGCTCTAACTTTGCTCATCTTGCGCATAGCCCTTACAACCTCTTCAACCTTGATTCTCCTACTATACCTTAAATCATGGAGACTCTCGGAGAAATCCAAGTCCCCCAGCATGATGTCCATATTCCCCTCATTGTTCAAGAGTCCATGGACGTACGTCTTCTATCTACATCTAAGGAGTGCATAATCCACCAATACATTGTCATCCTCATCTTTGATGCACCTCACCTGATCTAGGTCACATGCCTTCTTCTCTCTCGCCTTGGCTACCCTGTATAGCTTTTTCCCCCGCTTTTCGGCCCAAGTTCTTTATACAACCGTCCAAACGTTGCATTCCTAGCCTCCGTGACGGCTAATTTCACCTCATTATTAGCTTCTTGTACCATTCCCTATACATCTCTCCTCCTCCTCCCTCCTCTCTACTAGTTCAAATACGCTACTCTTTCTGATCCACAATAAGTGATTTTTTGGCTCTTTTTTTCTATGGTCCAAAATAAGTGATTTTTTTCAGATTTCAAGAATGAATTAATTATTTCTTCAATGCATTCCCCTTGGAGTAAATAATGTTGGAGTATGTGTTAGTAGTATTTATATGAAGATAGTAATGATTAATATGGTCAATTTCATTGTTAATTAATGTTAAAAGGTGAATTTCTTAATATATGTGAAAACAACCAAAAAATCACTTATTTTGTAGCGAAGGGAGTACTTTCTTTGCATCCAGTTTTCTTAGAACTTGTCTATTACACTACGAGTGTCATGACCCAAAATCCATTAAAGGTCGTGATGGTGTCAGACACCATTGGCAGGCAAGCCAACACCAAGAAGTTAATTAAATTCTAATTCTTAATATTTTTTTGAAATCATTTATTTTCTTACATTAATCAATAACTAATGCAATTCAACGAGTAATTCATAATTTCTTTAACAAATTTTCAATACTAACTAATACCGTATACATCCCAGAACCCGATGTCACACGTGCATGAGCAATTTCTAGGAAATAAAATGTAATACAATATGTGTCCAGAATATAGATTGGACAGAAAATAAACTGAATGAGACTCTACTGGCTGCGGGTCATCTCGAGAGATACAGCTCACCTAAGTCTCCGTATCAACCCTGTCGTTACGCCCAACAAGCCAATGGACGTACATGTGCATGTGCAAAAAAAATGCACAGCAAGTGTAGTATGAGTACAAAAGCAATGCATACCCAGTGAGTATCCTGTCTAACCTCGAATAAGTAGTAACGAGAGGTCGACTTCGGCACTTACTAGTAGTCCAATAATATAATCAATCGTGGATTTATTAAAAACAGCTGTAAACTCAAGGGAATCATGAAGTAAGTGAACAACCTGTTCGGTAATAAGAGATTTCCAATTCCATATTTCATTGTTTATCAATTTAACTTGGCAAGGGAGGCAATATCGTTATTTAGAAATTTCAAGGCAAGCAACACAAGCATGCGAAAATCATGTCGAGGTCGTACGACCCGATCCAACAATACTTAAATTGTGCACTGCCAGAGGGTCAAATGGTGCAAACCATAGATGTATCTATTTAATCTAACGAGGAGTTTGGCATGTTCCACAAAAGATAAACACAATAAAATAGTTAAACAGTTCATAGAGGGGAAATTATATAAGGAAATGGAATATTTCTCTCTTAACAGTCAAGAAAGTATTGTTTAGCTGTTTGGAAGTTTATTAACCATGTTCAATATAGTTTAGGCCTTTTAAATTATCAATAAAATTTCAAGTACGACAAGTAAAGAATGATTTTGGGTCCTAGACTACCCGGACATAAGCATAGTAGTAGCTACGCATGGACGCTCGTCACATAGTTCGTACGTAGCCCCCACAAATAGAAGCACATATTTAGTTATTTCACCTATTGGGATAATTCTCTCTTACAAGGTTAGAAAGAAGATCATCTCACTCTGAAATTCCATAACCGGCATTCCACGCCCTCCCGATGACTCTAATCGATGCACAACACTCCAAAACTAGCCAATAATTATGCAAACCCATTAATATATGCTCAATTACTCATTATAGTCAAATTTATAACAATTTCTAACCTCTATTGAAAAGTCAATAAAATCACCCTCTGGACCACGTGCCCGGATTCCGAAACTTTTTTGAAGATTTACTTTACCCATAACCTCACGAACTCAAATATATAATTTACTCTCAATCCCATGTCCAATTTCGTGGCCAGAATCCAAAAATATAAACTTCCAGGTTTTACTTCAAAATACCATAATTTCTACTAATTTCCATGATTAAATCCATATATAAACCTTATAGTTAACTCAAAACTAGTGGAAACCAATTACCTCATGCTTGGTGATGAAAATGGCACTCTTTAGTTGCCTTACAACCGGCTCCCATGGAGGAAATAGGGTTGAAATGAGCCAAACCCTCATTTTAAAGAGACACACTGCTAGCCCCGACTTTCACACCTGTAGTCACTTGACCGCTTCTGGGGTTCCGCAGGTGCGACCCCAACTACCCCTTTTGCGGCCTTCTACAAGTTTCCCCTTCCACTTCTGCGTTTTCCCTTCCGCAGGTGCGGTCCCGCTTCTGTGACGAGATGATCACATCTGCGGTCTCAGCACTTGCAACCCAAATCGCATCTGCTAACCCTCATGACTGCTCTTTCGGCTCCGCACGTACGGCCAAAACCTCACAGGTGTGGTTACACTAGATGACAACAACCTGATAGTAGGCTATATAGACGTTATTTACACTCTTAATGCACCATACTTTAGTGTTGTTTTAAGTGCAAAAATGATGACAAAATTCTCTAAATAGTGTTTTTGTTCTTTGCAGGAAATAATCTACATTCGGAGGATACTTTGGAGCGTTTTGGAGTCGATCACGGGAGTATAAGGCCAATCAAGAAGAACCCGAGTGAAAAGAAGCAAGAAAAAGGCGAAGATGGTTGGAGTGGGATCCACCACGACTGGAAAACGGTGGGCAAAATAATACGTGGATGAACTTACGCAAACTACTGCGGTCGCGCCGCGTTCTGCCGCGGCCGCGCTCGATCATTAAAGAGCCCAGAAAATGTAGGGACATAAGTGCAAAAATGAGAGAAAATAGCCTAGCCCTATTTAAACCTTATAAACTCGTCCAGGAAAGTTAGGCATGTTTTAGACTCACTTTGGAAGCAAGAACAAGTGTGAGAAGACCAGGCTACAATTAGAGTTTTTCTATTCTCCATATTTTGTCATTATTTAGTGAATTATGATATTTTTTCTTTCTTTGTATTGTAGTATGAGTAGCTAAACAATCCATATAGGGTTGACGGAACTAGTTGTTGGATGAAGTTTTCACTCAATATTGTTATAATCAAGCCGGTTTTAATATATTATTGTTCAACTGTGTTTTGTATGGTGATTAATTGAATGGGCCCTTGATTAATCGTGTCTAATTGCCTTGTGTTCCGTGAGGAAGAATACTAGGTTAGATTGTTGTTGAACAACACCATTTTTGGGTAATTGAAGAGATTCATTACTTAAATCTAAAAGTGGGGTTAGAAATAATGAAACTTTGGTGGGATAATACAGAGCTGCATAAACTATCAGCTAGAGTAATTCGAGAGAATGCTCTAGTAAATTACTGCAGTCGATCGAGAGATAATTGCAGTAACCTATAGCTCATAATACTCATAGAGTAATACAGTGAGATTATAACAAAAGAGTCAGAATTAGTCTAGCGATTGAGGAAGTCAATACCCTAGATCCTACCACCATAGAGTTATCTTTAATCTTGAAAATTGTTAGTTTTAATATCATTTCCTTCAGTTAATAAATCCAAACAATTAGTGATAAAAATCTTGCACTCGCAAATTGTCTGAACTTATATTAGCATCACTGAGATTTGACTCCGGACTTGAAAACCGGATTATATTTGCAAGGACCACTTTGTCTTTTATAAGGCATAGTTGGACGTGATCAAATTTTGGCGTTGTTGTCGGGAAACTAACGGTGTTGTTTGTTACAACATAGAAGTATCTCTAGAATTATTAATTTAGTTCAATTTTCTACAGTGTTAAATAATTTTTCATTAAAATTCTCACGTTTGAATTCTTGTGTGATTCAGGTGTATGACTAGAAACACTTCGAGGACTGGAAAACTTCTTGAAGGACTCTCAGACCCCGAGAAAATATTATGGGCATTAAACCGTGCTAACAAGAAGGCCAAACACTTACTGCAACTTGAAATGGAAAACGTGGATAATGTCAACGCAAACAACCGTGTACCTCTTGTACCAAACGATGATGGTGGCACCTCTTCTGCCAGAAGCTGCACTCTATGATTGGGCACAACCAACAGCTAACAATCTGGCAACCACCATTGTCACGACCCAATTTCCCACACGGTTCGTGATGGCGCCCAACAACAGTGTTAGGCAAACCAACATAAATTCTACTAAGTGTTACCCTTCCCATGTTATTAATTAATCCAACCTTTTCCAGATTTAATCATTTATTTACATGATATTAGCCGGTGACATGAAAATGAGACATCTGATACGTGAGTAAAAAGATAAGTATATGTATGAAAATGCACCCCAAAAACCCAAAGTGTACGCACGTGTGTGCCAGGAACTAGTGTCACGAGTATCACGGGCAACTAGCAGAATACACCATATTACATAAATATATACAATCTCATAGTCTGAATGAAATAGACATGGAAAAATAACAAAAGGAAACTCCAAGGTGCTGCCAGGAATCGCCAGGAAGAGCAGCTCACCGTGAAGTATAACCAACACCGTCAGTATCTAGCATCGGACTGATAATCAGACGTACCAACCTCCGGACCTGTACATTCAAGTACAGAAAAAAAGAAAGTGCAGCATGAGTACATAAATAAATATGTACCCGGTGAGTATCCCGCCTCATCTCGGAGAAGTAGTGACGAGAATTCGACTCGATACTCACTAAGGTCCAACAGTAATTAAGTAAGAAAGATGTATGGAAAACAGTAGGCATGTAAGACAAATGACCAAGTACATCGATATTAGACATCAATAACAATCCAAAATCCACCAATGTTGGTATACGCCGTGGCGTATGTCCCGATCCCATCCTGTAGTCTCGAGCTCACCGTGGAGTACGACCCGCTCCCATAATATACTCTCTCATCACTCTGCCGTGGCATACGGCCCGATCCCACAATATAGTCAATCATCACTCCGACGTGGCGTACGGCCCGATCCCACAATATAGTCAATCATCACTCTGC
The DNA here is from genome assembly GCA_005239505.1 of Nicotiana paniculata. NCBI lineage: Eukaryota > Viridiplantae > Streptophyta > Magnoliopsida > Solanales > Solanaceae > Nicotiana > Nicotiana paniculata. The sequence continues at coordinate 37,966 of ML357897.1, read as the reverse complement.
CGTGGCGTACGACTTGATCCCACAAAATAATCAATCATCACTCTGCCGTGGCGGACGGCCCGAGCCCATCCCGTATTATTCTTATCACGCTTAAATCAAGACAAGTATCACAACGTCCAAAGGCAACAAGACCAGTCACACAAGAATTCAAGTCATATTTAGGCTACAATAGGGATAGACAATGAAGATGATGTGTCCTAACTACCCGGACGAAGAAGTAATAGCCACTACGTACGGACTCTAGTCACTTGGTGTGTACGTAGCCCCCAAATAAGATCACATAGCAATAAGGGTTACCTAGAGGGATAATTTCCCTCTTACGAGGTTACAAACGAGACTCACCTCGATAAAAGCACACCCCGGACCAAGGGTCAGATCAAAAGATGCGCCCGAACTCTGAAACTAATCCTGACAACTCACAACTAGCCAAACATGATGTAATTGAATCAATTTAAGGTTCAAGAAGAAGAGTTAGCAAGAATTCCTAAAATTAAACACTCTAGACGACTTTTGAAATTTCTAACCCAGGCCCACGCGTTTGGATTTCGACAATTCTTGGAAGAATAGCATACCCGAAGCCTAAGGAGCGAATTTATATAATTTATTTAGGAATTCAATGGCTCAAAAGGGGTAATTCATTAATTTTCCAAAAAAAATCCCATTTACAACCCAAAACCTAGGTTTTTCCAAGAATTGGTAGTTGACTTCTTTGTTAATTCATGTATGAAACTAGATAAATGAAAAGAATTTACTTACATCTACTGAATTTGGGTCAAGAGCAGGTTCTTGAAGCTCCTAGAGCTCTCTAATGGAGGTGAAATGGTTGAAAAATTAAGAAATCCCGAAATTTGGGGCATTTAATGAGCCTGCCTACAGGGGTTCCGCACCTGCGAACTTGGGACCGCAGGTGCGGTCTCGCACCCGCGAGAAATTGGTCGCCCCTGCGGAAAAGGGCCTGGGAACATGGGCTCACGCCTGCGGAAAAGGGAGCCGCACCAGCGGTCCCGCTCCTACGGAAGATTCGTCGCGCATGCGAGGGGGGTCGCACCAGCGGACTCGCACCAGCGGGCACAAGTCTGCACCTACGGTCACACCAGTTGTTGTGCACCAACAGTGATTTTTGCTGATTTTTGGCCTCGTGCGGGGTCCGGGAGGCCCCTGGGCCAACCCGAGCCCCCGTCAAAATATACTAACAAGTCCAAAATCATTATACGTACTTGATCGAGCCTACGGATCACTCATAACATCGCTAAAACTCAAATTACTCTTCAAAACCCCTTGGATCAAATTAAGAACTTAAGAAATTCTAGAATTCACCTCATCGCGCCGAACGGGCCTATACTACTCGGAGTGACTTCAAATTTTACAGAAAAGTCATAAATGACTATACGGAACTATTCCCGATCCCGAAATTCCGTTCGGACCTCGAAAACACAAAACCATGTCCCAAACAAAAATATGGACTCCAGTAACTTCTTGTTTCAATATTGGGCACCGAAATACCCCGGGGTCATCAGAAACCCACTCCGAACATACGCCTAAGTCCGAAATCATCACATGAAGTTACTGCAACTGACGAAACTCGATACCGGGGTCGTTCACCCAAAATGTTGACCGAAGTCAAACTTGTCCTTAAAGGCCAGCCTTAAGGCACCAATTGTTCCTATTGCACTCAAAACACCTCCGAATCCCGGACCACAAGTCCCCGCAAGTCATAAATCATAAAATTCCGCTATGGGAAGTTTCATTTAGGGAACGGGTCCGATAACGCAAAACGACCGGTAGGGTCGTTACATTCTCGACCTCTAAAACAAATGTTCGTCCTCGAACGGGTCTAGAATCATACCTGAAGTGTTGAATAAGTGTGGGTATCTGCTCCGCATGTCCCCCTCGGACTCCCAGGTCACCCCCCCAACTGGATGGCCCCTCCACTTGACCTTTATGGCAGAAACTCTCTTGGACCTCAACTGACGGTCCTGTCTATGAACAATAGAAACTAGCTCCTCCTCGTAGCCCAACCTCTCATCCAACTGAATAGTGCTGAAATCGACCACATGAGAGAAGTCAGTGTGGTGCCTCTGGAGCATGGATACATGAAAAACTGGGTGAACTCCTGATAAGCTGGGAGGCAAGGACAACTCATAAGAAACCTCCCCAACTCGCCTCAATGCCTCGAATGGACCTATAAACTTTGGGCTCAACTTGCCCTTCTTCCCAAACCTCATAATACCTTTCATAGGAGAAACTTTCAACAAGACTCTATCTCCCTCCATGAATGATACATCACGCGCCCTCTGATCCGCGTAACTCTTATGTCTGGACTGTGCTATACGGAGTCTCTCCTGAATAAACTTCACTCTCTCCAAGGCATTCCTCACCAGGTCGGTGCCATATAACTTAGCCTAGCCGGGCTCAAACCAACCGATAGGGGAACGACATCGCCGACCATATAAGGCCTCAAATGGTGCAATCTCAACGCTGGACTGATAACTATTATTGTAAGCTAACTCGGCCAAAGGCAAGAACTGGTCCTACTGACCCCCGAAATCAATCACACATGCCCTGAGCATGTCCTCCAATATCTGAACTATACGCTCTGACTGACCATCAGTCTGGGGATGAAATGTTGTGCTGAGGTCTATTTGGGTGCCCATCTCACTATGCAATGCTCTCCATAAGTGCGAAGTGAACTGAGGGCCTCGATCTGATATGATGGACACTCGCTCACCATGCAACCGTACTATCTCCCGAATATAGATATGTACCAAACCTCTCAGATGAATATGTGGTAGCCACTGGAATGAAACGCGCCGATTTGGTCAATCTATCCACAATGATCCAAATCGCGTCCACCTTCCGCGGAGTCCGAGGCAATCCCACCACGTAGTCCATAGCAATGCGTTCCCATTTCTACTCAGGAATGGGCATCTGCTGAAGTAAGTCTCCTGGCCTCTGGTGCTCATACTTAACCTGCTGGCAATTGAGGCACCTAGTCACATACTCCACAATGTCCTTCTTCATTCGCCTCCACCAGAAATGCTGCTTCAAATCACGATACATCTTCGTAGCACCAGGGTGAATAGAATATCGAGAACTGTGCGCCTCCTCTAGAATCCTCTACCTCAGGCCATCAACATTGGGAACACATAAGCGACCCTGAAGTCTTGGAAAACCATCCTCGCCAATAGTAACCTATTTGGCCCTACTCTGAACCACTGTTTCCCGAAGCTCTACCAAGCACAGATCATAGAACTATCAGGCCTTAATCTCCCCCAATAACAAAGACTGAGCAACCACATGTTCCAATACTCGACGAGGCTCTGAAAGATCTAATCTCACCAAGACATTGGCCAAGGACTGAATGTCCAAGGCTAGAGGTCTCTCCTCCGCTGCAATATAAGCTAAGCTACTCATACTCTCAGCCTTCCGGCGCAACGCATCAACCACTACGTCAGCCTTGCATGGGTGATAAAGAATGATAATATCATAATCCTTCAACAACTCAAGCTATCTACGTTGCCTCAAATTAAGATCCTTCTGTTTAAATAAGTGTTACAAGCTGCGGTGGTCGGTGTAGACTTCACAGGACACCCCATACAAATAGTGCCTCCAGATCTTAAGATCTTAAACAATCGCCGCCAACTCCAAATCGTGTAGAGGGTAGTTTTTCTTGTGAACCTTGAGCAGGCATGAAGCATAAGCAATAACTCCCCCTCCTGCATGAACATGCACCCCAATCCAACGCGTGAAACGTCACAATATACCGTGTACCTCCTAGAACCGGATGGTAATACTAGAACTGGCGCTGAGGTCAATGTTGTCTTGAGCTTCTGAAAGATCGCCTCACACTCGTCAGACCATTGAAACAGGGCATTCTTCTGAGTCAATCTGGTCAATGGAGGTGCAATAGAAGAGAAACCCTCCAAAAGCTCCTGATCTCAATAACTGAAGTAGGACGCGACCAACTCTGAACTGCCACGATCTTCTGAGAATCAACCTTGATACCCTCTCCGGATACTACATGCCCCAAAAATGCCACGGAATCCAACCAAAACTCACACTTGGAGAATTTAGCATATAGTTTCTGCTCTCGCAAGGTCTGGAGCACGACTCTCAAATGCTGCTCGTGCTCCCCCAGGCTACGGGAGTAAATCAAAATGTCCTCAATGAAGACAATGACGAAGGAATCAATATAGAACCTGGACCCCATATTCATCAAGTCCATAAAGGCTGCTGGGGCGTTAGTCAAACCAAAGGACATCACCAGGAACTCATAATGGTCATACCTCGTACGAAAAGCATTCTTCGGAACATCTAAAGCCCGAATCTTCAACTGATGATACCCTGATCTCAAGTCAATCTTGGAAAACACACGAGCACCCTGCAACTGGTCAAACAAATCATCGATGCAAGGCAAGGGATAGTTGTTCTTAATGGTAACCTTGTTTAACTGGCGGTACTCAATACACATCCGCATAGACCCATCCTTTTTCTTCACAAATAGAACTGGAGCACCCCACGGCGACCCACTCGGTCTGATGAACCCCTTAGCTAACAACTCCTCAAGCTACTCCTTCAACTACTTCAACTCTTTCGGAGCCATACGATACGTAGACATAGATATAGGCAGAGTATCTGCGGCTAAATCAATGCAGAAATCAATATCACGGGCCGGAGGCATGCCCGGAAGATCTGAAGGAAATACATCAGCATACTCTCCAAAAATTGTCACATAATCAATCATCGGAGACTCTGCGGTGGTGTCCCGCACATAAGCCAAATAGGCTAGACAACCCTCTCGACCATATGTCGATCCTTCAAGAACGAAATAACCCGGCTGGATGTGCTAACTAAAGAACCCCTCCATTCCAGCATAAGAGACTCAGGCATGGCCAAAGTAATTGTCTTGGCATGGCAATCGAGCACGGAATGATAAGGAGATATCCAATCTAGGCCCAGGATAACCTCAAAATCAACCATGTCGAGCTATAAAAGGTCGGCTCTGGTCTCAAACCCACAGAAGGTGATCACACAAGACCGATACACCCGGTCTACCACCATACAGTCGCCCACAGGAGTGGACACATATATAAGAGATCCCAAAGACTCTCGAGAGACATCCAGAAAATGAGCAAATAAGGCTGAAACATATGAATAAGTGGATCCCGGGTCAAATAATATTGAAGCCTCTCTACCATATACTGAGATAATACCTGTGATCACAACGTCTGAGGCCAGTGCATCTGATCTGGCCGGAAAGGCATAAAACCTGGCTGGAGCACTTGAAGGATGAGCTCCCCAGAACGAGCAGGAGCTGACTGACCCCCTCCGGGCTGGCCTCCCCCTCTAGGACGGTCCCTGCCAACCTGACCCCTACCTCTAGGCAGTCAAACTGCTGGTGGTTAAATCGTGGGCTGGTGACTCTTCTGCACGGCCTTGCCGCGGTACCTGCGACAAAACCTCCATGTGTGGCCCAGGTTCCCACACTCGAAGCAACCCCCCGGCACTACTACTCGCCGCCCTGAAGAGGAGTAACCCCGAATAGCTGAAGAGCGGTGTGAATCCTCTGGTAAAGCACTGAGATAAGAACAGGAGGATCTTTGATGGCTAGAATAACTACTGGGTGCACTCTAGATAGCTAGGGGATGATAGGAGCGCTCTGACATGGCACTAAACTGGGGCATGGCTGGAATAACCCTAGGAGGAAATGGTGGTGCTGAATAGGTAGGCCTGCTAAACTGACTATCTTCCATCAGACCCCTACCCGTAGCTGGAGCACCTTTGAAATCACCTGTGAACCATGGCCTCTTGTTCTGCTGACCCTGCTCCCTGCTTCTCATCCGGTATCCCTAAATGCGTCGAGTTAACTCAACCACAAGCTGGTACGGGGTACCCATCTCCATCTCTCGATCCATGGTGGACCTAATACCTGGATACAACCCTGCTAGAAACCTCTGAACTCTCTCAGTATCGGTGGGTAATATCATGAGAGCATGGCGTGACAGCTGTGAAAACATGGCCTCGTAATTCGTCATAGACTTGTGCCCCTGCTCCAACCGCTCAAACTGACCCCTTAGCTCTTCCCTCTCAGAGGGTGGAATATATCTGTCCAAGAACATCTGTGTGAACTGCTCCCAAGTCATAGTAGCATAATCAACTAGCCTGCTGAGAATATAAGACTGCCACCACCTGCGAGCTCTACCCTCTAACTGGAATGCAGTGAAATCCACCCCATGGGACGCTAGGAACCCCATTATGTGCAGTCTATCCCTGCACCTGTCAATGAAATCATGGTCATCCTCCCCTTGCTCACCCCCGAAGACTAGAGGGCCTAAGCGGGTCCATCTGTCTAACATGTTATGCTGGTCACCACCCACAACTGGTCTGGGCTCTAGTGCTGCTGCTGCAGACAGGGCATCATCCACGGGCAGTGTACCTGGGGTGGGATATAATGCGGCTCTCAGACTTGCGGCCTGGGCAGTAGGGGTCTGGGCTCCCCCTCCCATCTGTGAAGTGACAGGGTCTGCTAGAAATAAACCAGCCTGGGACGTGGTGTCCATGAACCTCATCATACGGCCCATGGATGCCTGAAAGCTCGGCGCCGTCATAAATTCTATCGGTGCCGAATCTGCTGAGGGCACCACATCCTGCTCCTCTAATATAGGGTCCTCTGGTGGAGGGATCGGTATAGCTCTAGGACGCCCTCGTCCCCTACCACATGAAGGTGCTCTAACCGTGCCCCTACTACAGGCGGGGGCGTCACCCTCTCCCGGATCAGGCACATGAGATGCACGCATCCTCACTATCTGTGAGAGAATAGAATCATGAATGTAGTAAATCATAGGCTGCAGGATAGAGTAAGAACAAGTAGAGGTTTCCTAACATCCTAAAGCCTCCTGAAGATAAGTACATACGTCTCTGTACCGATCTGCAAGACTCTACTGGGTTCGCCCGGGACTCGCGAGACATACGTGAACCTAGGGCTCTGATACCACGTTGGCACGACCCAATTTCAGACGTGGGTCCTGATGGCCCCCAACAACAGGGTTAGGCAAGCCAACAAAAATTCTACTAAGTTTTACCCTTCCCAAGTGATTAATTAATCCAACCTTTTCCAGATTTAAGCATTTATTTACATGATATTAGCCGGTGACATGAAAATAAGACATCTGATACGTGAGTCAAAAGATGAGCAGATGTATGAGAATGCAGCCCAAAAACCCAAAATGTATGCACGTGTGTGCCAGGAACTAGTGTCACGAGTATCATGGGAAACTATCAGAATACACTAGATTACATAAATATATACAATCCCATAGTCAGAATGAAATAGAAAGGGAAAAATAACCAAAGGAAACTCCAGGGTGCTGCCAGGATTCACCAGGAAGAGCAGCTCACCATGAAGTATAACCAACACCAGTCAGTATCTAGCACTGGACTGATAATCAGACGTACCAACCTCTGGACCTGTACAGTCAAGTACAGAATAAAATAAAGTGCAACATGAGTACATACATAAATATGTACCCAGTGAGTATCCCGCCTAATCTCGAAGAAGTAGTGACGATAAGTCGACTCGATACTCACTAAGGTCCAACAGTAATAAAGTAAGAAAGATGTATGGAAAATAATAGGCATGTAAGACAAATGACCTAGTAAATCGATATTAGATATCAATAACAATCCAAAATCCACCAACGTTGGTATCCGCCATGGCGTACGACCCGATCCCATCCTGTAATCCTCGCCGTGGCGTACGGCCCAATCCCATCCAGTAGTCTCGAGCTCACCGTGGCGTACGGCCCGCTCCCATAATATACTCTCTCATCACTCTGCCGTGGCGTACGACCTGATCCCACAAAATAGTCAATCATCACTCTGCCGAGGCGTACGACCCGATCCCATCCCCTGATTATTCTTATCACGCTTAAATCAAGCAGAGTATCACAACGTTCAAAGGAAACAATACCACTCATACAAGAAAACAAGTCATATTTAGGCTACAAAAGGGAAAAACAATGAAGATGTTGGGTCCTAACTACCAGTACGAAGCAGTAATAGCCACTACGTACGAACTCTCGTAACTTGGTGCGTACGTAGCCCCCAAACAAGATCTCATAGCAAACAAGGTTACCTAGAGGGACAATTTCCCTCTTACGAGGTTAGAAAGGAGACTCACCTCGATACAAGCACACCTTGGACCAAGGGCCGGATCAAAAGATGCGCCAAAACTCCGAAACTACTCCTGACGGATCACAACTAGCCAAACATGATGTAACTGAATCAATTTATGGTTCAAGAAGAAGAGTTAGCAAGAATTCCTAAAATTTAACGACGATTTTTGAAATTTCAACCCCAGGCCCACGCGTTCGGATTTCAAAAATTATTGGAGGAATAGAATACCCGAAGCCTAAGGAGCGAATTTATATAATTTATTTATGAATTCAATGGCTCAAAAAAGGTAATTCACTAATTTTCCTAAAAAAAATCCCATTTACAACCCAAAACCTAGGTTTTTCCAAGAATTAGTTGTTGATTTATTTGTTAATTCATGTATGAAACTAGATAAATGAAAAGAATTTACTTACCTCTACTGAATTTGGGTCAAGAGGAGGTTCTTGGAGCTCCAAGAACTCTCTAATGGAGGTGAAATGGTTGAAAAATGAAGAAATCCCGAAATTTTGGGCATTTAAATGAGGCTGTCTATAGGGGTTCCGCACCTGCGAACTTGGGACCGCAGGTGCCGTCTCGCACCCGCGGGAAATTGGTCGCCCCTGCGGAAAAGGGCCTGGCACCCTGGGCTCGCGCCTGCGGAGTCGTGAGCCGCACCAGCGGTCCCGCTCCTGCGGAAGATTGGTCGCGCCTGCGAGGGGGGTCGCACCTGCGAAGGCCTTGACCGCACCAGCAGGCACAAGTCCGCACCTGCGGTCACACCAGCTACTGTGCAACAGCAGTGATTTTTCCTGGTTTTTGGCCTTGTGCGGGTCAAGGAGGCACCTGGGCCTACCCGAGCCCCCGTCAAAATATACCAACAAGTCCCAAATTATTATACAGACTTGCTAGATCCTACGGATCACTCATAATATCGCTAAAACTTAAAATCACTCTCCAAAACACCTTGAATCAAATTAAGAATTTAAGAAATTCTAGAATTCACCTCATCACGCTGAACGGGCCTATACTACTCGAAATGACTTCAAATTTTACAGACAAGTCATAAGACTATACGGAACTATTCCTGATCCCGGATATCCGTTCGGACCTCGAAAACACAAAACAGCGTCCCAAACCAAAATATGAACTTAAGGAACTTCTTGTTTCAATATTGGGCGCCGAAATGCCCCAGGTCATCAAAAACCCAATCCGAACATACGCCTAAGTCAAATCATCACCCAAAGATACTATAACCGGCGAAACTCGATTCCGGGGTCGTTCACCCAAAATGTTGACCGAAGTCAAACACAGCCTTAAATTCCAGCCTTAAGGAACCAATTGTTCCTATTGCACTCAAAACAGCTACGAATCACGGACCACCAGTGCCCGCAAGTCATAAATCATAAAATTCTGCTATGGGAAGTTTCATTTAGTGGAACGGGGTCCGGTTACACAAAACAACCGGGCGGGTCGTTACAGCCATTGTCGTGTCCCAAATTCAAGCGGAGACATTCCAGATCACCAACAATATGCCGCATCTTCTGCAGAATAAGGGATTGTTCTCCGGTTCACACATTAATGATCCTCAACAACACCTGAAAAATTTATATCGATTTGTGTAACCCAAAGGCAGCCAAATATGACCCCGGAAGTCGTCAAGCTCCTACTGAATTCTCTCCCAATAAACTCCATTGCCACATGGGAGGAATTAGTCAAGCAGTTCCTGAACAAGTTCTACCCTCCCAACAAGACTACAAGATAGATTGGCGAGATATTGCAATACAAGAGAAGCCCACTTAAACATTGCAGGAAACTTGGGAAAGATTCAAAGGGATGCTAGGGAAGTGTCCTCACCACGGTATTCTAGACCAGATGCTCGGCCAAATATTCTACATGGGGATAGCGTACAATTTGAAAGAAAATTTAGATGCTTCAGCTGGGGGTGCTTTTATGAGCAAGACATTTACTAAGTGCAAAATCCTTCTTGACAAGATGGATCAGAATTCAGGATGGATGATGAGAGGTACGACCCTGACACCGATAGTGCATTCAGTTCCTCTTGACCCAAATAATTTAAATACATAGAACATAGCCACACTCATGACTCAAATTAGTATACTGACAAAGAATATTGACAAGATGGGTACAAAGCAATTGCATATCTTTGATACAAAAAATGGAATACTGTGTACCCCTTCCATCAATCAGTCTTATGTGTGTTCATGGAGTGGAGAAGGTGACAAATAGGGTCCCAGAGAAGATTTGAATTATGTTAACCATTTTGGGGGTCAGAGGCAATGAGGACAACATTAGGGGACATCACCCAACCAACAGTACAGACCTAACATACCACAACCTGGAGGTGTACGGCCACAAGGCCAAGTGGTTCCATATCAGAGATAACAGGGCTATCAACAGGAACACCAGCAACAGTTGCCATACCAACCACTTCATCAGCAGCAAGACAGCAGCATGGTAGAGATCAACGGTATGCTGCAGCAACTCATTGGTACAAATGGTAAGATGCAAAAAAAGTTGGCCGTATACGATTTAGCAATTAAGGGGATTGAAACTCAGCTGGAGCAGTTATCCATGGACTTAAATAATCGCCCCCAGGGAGCATTGCCGACTGACACAAACACCAACCCAAAGGAGCAAAACCCGAATTCGCTAATGGCAGTCACTCTCCGGAATGGGAGAGATTTAGAAAGGGAGTAAGAGTTAACTCAACCCAGAAGAGAGAGGCCAGCCACTCTAGTTCTATTAAAGATAGATGAATCAGTAAAACTCACGGAAGTGGTTGTTGAACAGGCCCAGGCTGAAAAAGATAAGGCTAAAGAAAGTAGACAAGTTGTAGAACAAGTGGCTCCTCTTGTGCCATAGAAATCAAACAAAGAACAGCCAGAAAGCATTGGACCAAAAGTGATGCCTGCACCATTCCCTCAGATATTGGCAAAACCAAAGAAAGAAGAGCAATACAAGAAATTCATGGAGATGCTTCGTCAAATTCAATTGAATATTACTAGGATGGATTCTTTTAGGGAAATTCCAGTATATGCAAAGATGATGAAGGACATGATGTCGTAGAAATTTGACTTTCAGGACCTATCAACAGTAACTCTGACACAGACATGCAGTGCGGTAGTGACAAGACCCATGGCTCAAAAGATGTATGATCCAGGTAGCTTCACTATTCCATATACAATTGAGAGTTATGATTTTGCAAAATCACTGTGTGACTTAGGAGCCATCATAAACTTGATGCCTTTGGCAATATACACAAAGTTGGGCATTGGCAAAGCTAGACCGACTTGGATGCTTTTACAACTGGTTGACCACACGGTTAAAAGACCGACGGGGATTCTTGAAGATGTGTTGGTTCAAGTGCGGAATCTTGTATTCCCTACAGACTTTTCTATTCTTGATTGCCAAGCAGACGAGGAGATTCCCATCATTTTGGGAAGGCCATTTTTAGCCACCGGAAGAGCACTGATTGATTGCGAGACTGGGGAATTAAAAATGAGGTTAAACGATCAGGAAGTGATATTCAATGTCCAACAATCCGTGAGGAGACCCAGTGAATATGCAAACTACTCACTAGTGGAAGCGGTAGATGTGATCTTGCATGACGAAGATGAGACCCTTAATACCAAAGATCCATTGGGAGTATATTTGACAAATTTAGAGGAAATTGATGGCGAAGGGATGGCAGAGTGGGTCATGGAACTCGAAGGCCAAGGATTTTGGAAGAGGGAACCTTGATTTGAACCCCTCTATTTAGAAGAGATAGCTACACCACCCGCAAAACCATCGATTGAGACACCACCACAATTGGAGCTGAAGCAACTTCTAGCCCACCTCATGTATGCTTTCTTGGGTCCCAGTTCTACTTTGCATGTTATCATATCATCTGGTTTGCTATCTGTGCAGGTAGAACAATTATTGAACGTGTTGCAAGAGTGCAAAACTGCCATTGGTTGGACCATCGCAGACATAAAAGGTATCAGCCCGGCCTTCTGCATGCACAAAATTCTTCTGGAAGAAGTGCACAAACCTTTCAGGGAACATCAACGAAGGCTAAACCCGAATATGAAAGAGGTAGTGAAGAAAAAGGTGATCAAGTGGATGGACATGGGCATCATCTTTCCCATATCTGACGGCAATTCGGTGAGCCCCGTCCAATGTGTGCCAAAAAAGGGCGGAATGACTGTTGTACAAAATGAGAAGATAGAGTTGATCTCAACTCCTACAGTCACCGGGTGGCGATTTTGCATGGATTATAGGAAACTAAATGCAGCCACCAGAAAGGACCATTCCCCTTACCCTTCATTGACCAGAAGTTGGACAGGTTTCGGGCGATCCCATTTCTGTTTCTTGGATGGATACTCGGGGTACAATCAAATCTCAATAGCCCCAGAAGATATAGAGAAAACGTCCTTCACATGCCCGTATGGCATCTTTTCCTTTCGGAGAATGCCCTTTGGACTTTGAAATGCACTGGCCACATTCCAGTGGTGTATGTTATCCATTTTTACCGACATGTTTGAAGACATTATGAAGGTGTTCATGGATGATTTCTCCGTTGTGGGAGATCATTCGAAGATTGTCTGTATAACCTATAAAGGGTTCTCAAACGATGTGTGGAGACAAATATAGTGCTGAACCGGGAGAAATGCCATTTTATGGTACAAGAAAGAATAGTGCTGGGATATAGAGTGTCCAAAATGGGGATTGCAATAAAACCATGCGAAATTTGATGTAATTGAGAAGCTCACACCACCCAGTTCGGTGAGAGTACTGAGGAGTTTCCTTGGACACATCGGATTCTACAGGCGGTTCATCAAGTATTTTTCAAAGATTGCTAAGCCTTTCTGTAAGCTGCTTGAAAAAGACTAGGATTTTATGTTCTCTGATGTTTGCAGGTTGGCATTTAAGGAGCTGAAGAAGAGACTGGTGATTGCACCCATCATTGTTGCACCCGACAAGGATCAACCATTCGAGCTGATATGTGATGCTAGTGATTATGCGGTAGGAGTAGTTTTGGGGCGTAAGGACAAAATTATGCACCCAATTTACTATGCAAGCAGGACGCTTAGTGGTGCACAGCTGAACTACACGGTCACTGAAAAGGAAATGCTCACTGTAGTGTTTGGCTTCGATAAATTCAGGTCATATTTTATTGGCTCGAAAGTTATTATTTATACTGACCATGAAGCCATTAGGTATTTGATAGTAAGAAGGAGTCAAAGCCCCGCCTGATTTGCTGGGTTCTGTTGTTACAAGAATTTGAGATGGAGATTCGTGACCGGAAAGGGGACAGATAACCAAGTGGTAGATCACCTCTCAAGGTTGGAAGGGGCAGAAAAGAGAACAGAGGTTGAAGATATCATTGAGACTTTCCCGGATGAGCAGTTACTTATTATAACCTTGGAGGAGGCACCATGGTATGTTGATATTGCAAATTACGTGGCATGCGGTATAGTACCACATGATTTCTCCTCAATTCAAAAGAAAAAGTTTTTTAGGAATTGTCATGCCTGTTATTGGTATGAGCCTTTATTGTTCAAAATACTTGTTGATAATATGATATGGAGCTATATCCTCGAGCAAGATCAACCCTCTGTCTTGCAGGCCTGCCATGCTTCGCCATATGGTGGACATTTTGGAGGAATCCGGACAACAGCAAAGGTGCTAGAATCAGGACTGTACTGGCCTACATTGTTCAAGGATGCACATGCTTGGGTCAAAAGTTGTGATGAATGTTAGAAGACGAGCAACATATCCCATCGTCATGAGATGCCAATGACCACAGTCCAAGAGGTGGAAGTATTTGACATGTGGGGGATCGACTTCATGGGGCCATTTGTCAGCTCATACGGTAACAAGTATATACTATTTGCCGTTAACTATGTCTCTAAATGGGTCGAAGCAATTGCTCTCCCAACCAATGATGCGAAAGGGGTGACTAGTTTCTTAACGAAAAACATCTTCACACGTATTGGCACCCCCGAGACATAGTCAGTGATGGTGGCTCTCATTTTTGCAATAGAGCGTTTGCACGCTTGTTGGAGAAATATGGAGTTCGCCACAAGGTAGACTCACCATACCACCCACAAAAGAGCGGGTAGGTTGAAGTATCCAATGGGGAAATCAAAAGTGTCCTCTCAAAAACAGTCAATGCAACAAGAATTGATTGATCTAAGAAGTTGGATGATGCATTGTGGGAATACTGCACAGCCTTCAAAACTCCAATTGGTATGTCACCATACAAGTTGGTATTTGGTAAGGCATGCCACCTCCCGGTTGAGCTCGAACATAAAACACTGTGGGAATTGCGGCAGTTAAACTTAGACATGGAAATAGCAGGCACCAAAAAACTTAATAGGTTGCATGAGCATGAGGAATTCCGGCTCCACGCATTCGAGAGTGCTAGACTACATAAATAGAGGATGAAATGGATGCATGACAATCACATCTTGGATCGGACCTTCAAACCCAGCGAATCAGTGCTGCTATACAACTTAAGATTGAGGTTGTTACCTGGTAAGTTGAAGTCCCGATGGTCAGGACCGTTCAATGTGGTACAAATGTTCCCGAGTGGAGCTGTGGAGATCGAATTAGAAGATGGGACGAACAAATTCACAGTGAATGGGCAGAGGTTGAAACATTACCTTGGAATGAGTGAAGTAAAAGGGGACAACGTGGTGATAACCTTGGAGGAGCCCGAATACACAAATGAGGAGTGATGGAGAGAGTCTGCATCGTGCCACGGTGTTAAATTAGGCAGTTCATGGGAGGTAACTCGTTGGTTGTTGTACTCGTCGTGCCACGACGTTAAATCAAGCACTTCGTGAGAGGCAACCCATGATTTTGTTTTGCTTTCCCTTTTGTGTTGTTGTCTTAATTGATGTACATAATACTAACCCGTTTATGATTGTACATGGCAAAAGTGGGGCATATTCGAAGAAGACGGGGTGAAGACACAACCCCGAGAAGGTAAAAGATTGATAAAAACAAAGAAAAATCGGAGCTTCGTCACCGCGGCTGCGGTAAATAACACATGTTATGTATACCCTCACCCCCCCCCCCACTGTCGCGCCTAGGTAAGTACCATTATTTTTTTACTTTTCTTACTTTTTTCGTTTTTCTTTTTATTTTCCAAGACTCTTCTAATCTCAGCACCCCAAATTCCTAGCCCTAAATTCCCCAACCCCTCCCCCTTCCTTCTTCTCCCCAACGCTAAACCTCATTTCTGCCTTCTCTCATCTTCCACCTTAAACTCCCAACTTTCTTCTCTCATCCCCTCCCCCCAACCACCATGCTCATCTCCCATCCTCTCTTCAAGTAAGTCTTCTCTCTTTTTTCTATCTTAATTTTTTTCCTTGTTTTTCTTTTCTGTTGTTGGTGTACAGTATATGTTAATGGTAGATCTCCACCATGTCTAGGTTAGAAATTTTCTTCCTTTTGTAAATTAACTTAGTGTGACTTGGTGGAAAGACTTGGTGTTGTTGGGTGAAAATCATGTTGGTGGGTTGATACTAGTAGAAGATTGTGTTTGAATTTGGGGAGGGTTTGCAATCATATGGGCTAATATATGCATGTCTAGATCTATGCACACCATGTGTTTGAAAAATTGCCCATTGAGCTAAAAACAACTTTGGTAATGTGACCATCATGGTGGGCAAGTCTGAGTAACCACCCGGGGGTCACACAAATCGATCCCTCTCTAACAATAGACCTTGTTTTGTTAGGTACAATATCTCAATCCAGGAAACGTAGAACCAAGGCTAGTACAAGCCAGTTTGACTCTACTCAGTTTATCTCGAAGGTAGATGAGGAAAGATTTGAAGCAAAGGCAGCCCGGAAGATGGTGTATGAAGTACCTATTGATAGGTCCTCCCTGCAGATTGAAAGCCCAAAGATGTTTAATGAATTGAGGAGACACTAGTTGGACGTCTTCTTTGATGAACCAGAGGAGGCAAATATTTTGATGGTTCGGGAATTCTATGCGAATTTCCCGGAACATGCTAATAGGGTGGTCATAGTTCGAAGGATACTGGTAAATTCATCTCTTGAAGAAATACGTCGGTCATACAGGCTACCGGTCTTCGCAAGAGAGATGGACTACTACCAGACCTATCAGACACCACCTATAACATGGAACCTTATTGTTCGGACAATCTATTTTGCAGGGGAACCCATATGGATAAAGCCCGGCATCACTCTGAACTCCCAATCCCTCGCTTGGGAAGCCAAATGCTGGCTCACATCATCTGTAACCGATTGCTGCCTTCCAGCAACACTACAGTTGTACACTGCAGTGGTTTTTTGGTGTTTTGTCAACCATCATGACTTTGATGAGGCTTGGATAATCCATGATGAAATGTTCATTAGATCCCCGGAGATACTCAAAGCGTTCTACTTCCCCTCATTGTTCACCAGGTTGTGTCGTGCTGCAAATATTCCCGAAAATCGCATCGTCGATGGGTAGCTTGCAAAAAAGGCCCCTTCCAGGGCCAGTAAAATCACAGTTGGACAGGAGCAGCCTGTGGCTATTGATGTGGATGATTAGGACGAGGAGATGCACACCAATTCCCCACCAGTACATGTTCCTGATGAGGCGGGTGCATCTCGGCCTCGGCGGAGCACCAGGATGTCAGCCGTGGAGCACGATTTTGCTGGCTTACGCACCTCGGTCGATAACCTAACTCTCAGAGTTGACACTCTGGCCATTCATAGTGAAAAGTCAGAGAATAAGATCATGGGCTGGCTACGCGCGATAGGACGTGCATGTCGTCTCGACCCCGACTCCATCTCCGACCAAGACTAGACACTAGGGAAGTCTCCTTACCTCACTGTGTTTTATTGTTTATGGCATGAGGACATGACAACTCTTTAAGTATGGGGTGGCGGATATCTGTTGTTGTATGTATATGTGTATATTTGTTGGTAGTTTGATTTGTTTGATAATTTCCTTGTTTTTTTATTACTGTCTAATCGGCCCGAGATAGACACCTTTCGACGGGTCTCTAGAGGGACATGAGTCGAATAAAAAATAGAGAAAAATTATGTTGGAATCTTCCTGACAATGCACCAGTTCTTGAGGGATTGAGTCTAAATAAAACACAAACATATTGTTCTTTGATAGGTACTGTATCAACTCCCCCTTGGTTTTTCTTTTTGTCACAGTTCTTTTCCAAGGGTTTACATTTGAATCGGGTATAGTAAGTTTTTTTTTTCTCCTTTTTTTAGTTAGGAATTCTTGGGAGAGAAACGAAAATGGAAATAGGGTCCTTAACTCTATGGTACCTAAACTAAAGATTGATTTAGTGTGACACTTAGGCTCTTTAGTTGACTCTAATAAGGCCTTAAATTGTGTGTCCAGAATGGCTCAAGTGCTTAGAGTGGAGTGTCTGATGATCCTAACTGAATTGAGTCATTTGCCATGTGTGAATGAGGCTCTGTGTATTCTGTGTTAACATTCAATGCCTAGAAGTTGCTCTCTGTGTGTACAAAGCGAAATGATTTTCTTGTTTGGTCTGGAAAGTGATTTAGGAATTTCTTTTTAACCTGTCTGTATATGGTTTTCCCACCTAATTGTATATATCTTAGTGAATCTCGTTGAGCCTATAAGCCTGTTTTCCTTTGCAACCACATTCCAAGCCTTACCCAGGTTTAAATATCCTATATTGTTGAACCTATCACCTCTTAGAAGCACTCGAAGTGTAATGGATATGAAAAGAAATATAAGTGTGGGGTCGTTGGTTGGGCTGTTAAACGGAATTAAGGAGACATAAAAAAGTGCATTGTTTGATAAGCAATACTACAGTCCACCAAAAAAAAAGAGAGAGAGAAGTCTCACGTTGGTGATGGCTATTAAAAGAAGAGTGTGCTAAAAGAATAAGGGGTTAACACAATAGTCTAATGGTGGAATGAAGGTTTGGAAAAATCAAGAGCTTAAAAGTAAACAATGTAGTGGAGTGCTTAGGGAGCTGCAGTCACTATACCCATATGTATCATACCCGTCTCGCAGCCAACATTACAACCAAATAAAGCCCTATTTGATTCTAGACCAAATAAGCTCGATTAGTCGAGAATTACACTACGGGCGAGCTTATGGTGCATTTTTTGTGGAATAAGAATTTTTTTCTGAGGGTGAGTGAAATTTTGTATTCGAGTTCCTCAGTGTGTGATTGTAAATAATATATGTCTCCTTTGTAGTGAGTAGGAACATGATTCATGAAGGGAAGGTAAGTCTGGACCTCAGACTAAGAGTAGGAGAGCCGGTTAGGGGTATTGCGTGGCTATAAAGAAGTCCACTCTCAAGGCTAGGATGTACCACTAAAGTAGTCTATGTGATATCTTCTGGGCATAAAGAGTAGGGAAGGTATCCTGTGATGATTAGGCCTGTAGAGTGTGGTTTTGTTGCTCAAGGACGAGCAACAGTTTAAGTGTGGGGTGTTGATAGTAGGATATATAGACGATATTTACACTCTTAATGAACCTTACTTTAGTGTTGTTTTAAGAGCAAAAATGACAACAAAATACTCTAAATAGTGTTTTTATGCTTTGCAAGAAATAATCTACGTTCGGGGGATACTTTGGAGCGTTTTGGAGTCGATCGCGGGAGTATAAGGACAGTCAAGAAGAACCCGAGTGAAAAGAAGCAAGAAAAAGGTGAAGATGGCTGGAGTGGGATCCACCGCGGTCGACTGCAGGTCTGCAGCTGGAACGCGGTGGGCAAAAAAATATGAGGCAGAACTTATGCAAACCACTGCGGCTGCAGTCGATCCGAAAAAAACCTAGAAAATGCAGGGACTTAAGTGTAAAAATGGGAGAAAATAGCCTAGCCCTATTTAAACCCTATAAACTCGTCAAAGAAAGTTTAATTCTTGGTCATCCAAAGCCCGATCCAGACATACACCCAAGTCCAAAATCATTATATGAACCTGCTAGAACCTTCAAGTCCCAATTATGAGGTCGTTTACTCAAAATAAACCCTTAGTTAATTCTTCCAACTTAAAGCATCTGAAATAAGAATATTCTTTCCAAATTAACTCTGAACTTCCCGAAATTCAATTCTGATCACGGGTATGAGTCATAATACCTGAAGTGAAGCTGCTCATGGCTTCAAACTGCCGAACGACACACTATAGCTCAGAACGACTATTCGAGTTGTTACAACCAGTCCCCTTTATATTTATTATGGTAGCCCTTCGAGACCCCTAACACCTCTCTAATAGCTTGTAGAATGAAATTCGATGTCGAGGTCTATATATAACTCACGTCCCCATTACTCCTCAAGGCCCGCATAGTTTTCAAGTTCTCCCTTAATTGTACGGAAATCTCCCTAGTGAAGGCTCCCTACTTGATCTTTGGTTGTTAACACGTGTCTCTCTTGCTCCTCCGTCTCTTAATCTCCAAATCTATTACCAAGATCCTATTTTGGGTCATATGTTATATCTCGAAATAACTTTGCAATCTAAGTATAAACATATATCGCCCTTTCTAAGGAAAAGATAGTCAGTATGGGTCTTGGCTACCTTCTATGAAAGATGACAAAATTCTGCTCCCTATTTGGGAAACATGAGTTAGCTATAACCCAATCAAACACTCTAGAAAAATCTAAAATTGAAGTACCACCATCATTTCTAACACCAAATCTGAAGCCGCCATACACATCATCATAATATCCAATAGACGCGCCAATATGGCCATCGAAATCTCCACATATGCATAGCTTGTTAGAGTGTGGAATACCTTGCACAACCTCTTCCAAATCCACACAGAAGTGCCTTTAATTTCCTCTCCCAATCCCGCTTGAGGTGCATAATCACTAATAACATAAACATTTCGCCCCCCAACAGCTAGCCTAATAGCCATTAGTCTATTTCTCACATGTCCCATATCTACCACTAGCTCCCTGAGTTCCCTATCACCCAAAATAGCTACCTCATTCCTCCTCCTTACACTTCCTGAGTACCATAGCGTAATCCAATATATATTCTGAGCCCTAGTACCCACCCATCTAGTCTCGTGGACACAAGCTATATTGATCTTCCTCTTCAGGATAATATTAGTTAACTCTTTAGACTTCCTCGTTAATGTCCCTATGTTCCAATACCTTATTCCCAACTAAGAAGCACCCTTACCCCTTCGCCCCCTAACCCATGTCCCACCCGAGGACATGACCTTATTCTACTATCGTTTACCACTGCCACTATAGGAATATAAATCAAACCATATCAAATATAAGCCAATAAGCAAAAGGAAAAAGTATTGCCTAGAGCTTAAGACACTAATTAAAGGCCAAGATATAAAAAAATAAGCAAGTAATATTTTTCTAAAGCAATAATTAGACTGAGATAGAAAATTTGCAGGGAAACATTATAGAAGACAAAATTAGTAAATAAAGTAAAAGAGACTTATCTTCCCTATAAACAAGCCAACAAGCACCAAACAAAACTAAGGCAATTTATGCACTTTACAATATATAAGATAAAGGAAATTCAGCGGATCGGAGGTACCGATTCTAGAAGGACAGAACCTGCTTATGGCTTGGGACCTGGACGCTTACGGAGACAACCACAAGACCTATAGTAGAGGGTAGAGGATAGAAGAAAGGAAAGAGGCAAAGAAGAAGAAGAAGAAGAAGAAAAATCGCAGTATGAGGGTTACCTGCGACCTTCAAGGCGGGAATGGGGAGAGAATGGATATAGAGGGAAGAAAGAGGACACGGGAGAGAAGGAACAAGGGAGAGGAGGGGTGGGAGGAGAGAACCCAAGATAGAAGAATGGGAGGAAGCTCTTACCTAGGTTTTTTAGCAGGCTGCCTGTGGTGGCACAAAAGGTAAGGGGAAGTGGTTGTAGGCTGTCAGTGGTGGCTCAAGGAAAAAGGAGGGGAAAGTTTGTTACTAGTGATAAAAGAGAGAGAGTCAGAGGAGCGAGGGAGAGAGAGTCAGCAATTCAGAGCCAACAAAAAAAAAGCCTAAGTGTCACAACTAAGGAACCCACCGCTCTCAAGTCATCACAAAGTCAAGAAACGTTATCTCCAATTAAAATACTGATAATAGATTCTTCATTCCTGCTTAAAAAACTAACTGTACCGGGCTTCCTTAGAATTGAAAAAATGTCACTTTACTAAGATGCTAAGGAATTTTTGTTTGAATTCTTGTTGAAGATCGTTGCTTACCATTTCATATAAGCACCTCTCTTTGAATTAGAGAGGTCTTATGCTTTAATGGGTGTGGGCCCCACATTCAAGGCTTGGTGTCACATAACCTTTTCAAGTGTGCCACATTTCAATCTCTTTTAAGAGTCATAAAATTGAAAAGGGGGTGCTGCCACGTTTATGGGGGGGGTGGTTATGTTTATTCAAAGTCCTTAATTAATTATCCATCAATTCCTTAATTAACTAGGTAATCTTCCATTAACCAATAATTAACCAATTACCCACATAATTAAAAATTATCTCAAATTACTGAGAATACTGCTCACTTTTAACATACTTTATGTACTCTATTATCGTGGTCATGGGGTACTTTTTATGGCACTAATCCATAAATATCAGGTATTATCGCTCGCATTGTATTATATCCCAAATTGACAACCTTTGACGAAACTCATTTTCTTTGATTCATTTATCCTTTAACCTTCACAGCACTTACCTATCGCTTGTTATAAATAGCATAAATGCTTATAACCTCATGATTATCTCATGCCCAAGTCTACGTCGATTATCTGAAGATGAAACTTTCACGTACAAAAACACGAGATGTAACATCCTTCCCCCCTTAGAAACATTCGTGTTCTCGGGATCCATATAATTTTTTGCAGAGTCGCCTTTGTAACAGTATTACTATGAATCCTTCATGTAGAGAACTCACTAATTCAAAGCCACATATTGCCACAATCATCACTCGCGACAATGGCTTCGCACGCCCAGTGATAATAACAAATACAAGAATCCATACACGTACCTTAAGGCTATGATATCTCATTCATATCCTTCTGTGGAAGAGGAAATAAGTGAGAATACCTAGAATTCATGTCTTCTTCGGATTCCCAAGTCATTTCTTCCGCATTATTGTTTCTCATAAGTACTTTCGCCGAAGCTACGTTTTTAGTCCTCAGTCTCTAAACCTGTCTGTATAATATAGCATTGCGAGTTTCCTCATATGATAGCTGCTCTGTAACCTGAATATCGTCAACTCACATGAATCTAGAAGGATCTCCGATACATTTACGAAGCATAGACACATGAAAGACTAGCTATAGAGACTCCAAGTCATAAGGCAAGTCTAACTCATATGCTACATGCCCTACCTTGCGTATGATCTTATATGGTCCAACATACCGAGGGCTAATTTTTCCTTCTTACCGAACCTCATAACGCCTTTCATCAATGATACCTTTAGGAATATGCAATCGTCAACCTCAAACGCCTAGTCTCCTCATCGACTATCCGCATAAGACTTCTGACGGCGTTGAGTTGCTAATAGCCTTTCCTGAATGAGCTTAATCGTATTGATTGCCTATTGTACCGATTCTGGCCCTACTAAGTTAGTTTCCCCAATATCAAACGATTCTTATAGGCAACTTGCACTTTCATCCGAAAAGAGCTTCATACGGAGCCATCTAAATATTGGAATGATATATATTATTATATGCGAACTCAATAAGCGGAAGATGATCATCCTAGCTTCTCTTGAAGTCTATCACCTATCCTCAAGTGTATGAATAGTACGCTCAGCCTGTCCGTCTATTTGGGGTTTAAATATTATACTGAGACTTACCCGAGTCCCTAATCATTTTTGGAAGGACCTCCAAAAATTAGTTGTAAACTGAGATCCTCTATCCGAGATAATAGCCATAGCAACACCATGTTGTCGTACTATATCCTTAATGTAAATCCTTGCGTAATCCTTTACAGGAATAGATAGTCCTAACGGGCAGAAAATAGGCTGATTTTGTAAGTCTATCAACAATCACCCATATAGAATAGAACATACGCTGGGTACGAGGTAGGCCTACGATGAAATCCATATTGATTACTTCCCACTACAAAGTCATAATCTCAATAGCCTGCAATAATCCACCGGGTTTTTTGTGCTCAATCTTAACCTGCTGACAGTTAGGGAACTGAGCAACAAACTCTGCTATATACTTTTTCATTCCGTCACAACAATATATTTCCCTTATACCATGATACATCTTTGTTGTTCCTGGATATATAGAATAACGAGAATAGTGAGACTCTCCAATAACCTGTCGGCGCAGCCCTACAACATTAGGGACACATAATCGTCCTCGATATCTGAGGACCCCATCTCCTGTAATCTCAAATGGTGTATTCTCCCTCTGAACATTTTTATCCCTATAATGAGCTAACACGTGATTCTCATACTGGTGTTTCTTCACTTTAGTTATTAAAGAGGATGTTGTCGTGTCCTGAATAGTAATTCTGTTATCACCTGAATCCAATAGTCGAACTCCAAGACAAGCTAGCTGATGAATCTCATGGGTTATTCCTCTCTTCTCTAGCTGTAAATATGACAGGCTACCCGTATATCTACAGCTGACGGTGTCAGCTACCATATTCGCCTTCCCAGATGGTATAAAATATCAACGGCATAATCTTTAAGTATATCTATACTGAAGGCTCTTATGATCCATATAGATATCAACATGAATGGTGTACAATTAGTGCCTCCACATCTTTAGTGCATTAATCACTGCGACTTTCTTAGTTGCCTAGAAGCATAAGCTACAATCTTACCATGATGCATTAGTACACAATCCAATCTAACGCCTGAAGCATCACAATAGATAGCGTAATCATCAGCCTCGTTTGGGAGCGTTAGAACTGTGCTGGAGTTAATCTATCCTTCAATGCCTGGACACTCCGTTCACAAGCATTAGTCCATTGAAACTTTGGTCCCTTCTGAGTCAACTTTGTCAGTGGTGCTGAAATAGAAGAAAATCCCTCTACAATTCTCCTGTAATAACCTACCAAACCGAGAAAGTTACGAACCTCCCTCGGTGTTGTGGGTCTAGGCCAAGTCTTTACTGCCTCAATATTTTGTGTATCAACCGGGCTACCCTCACCCAAAATAATATTCCCAAGGAAAGCTACAGAGTTCAACAAGAATTCACATTTAGAGAATTTTGCATACAACTTCCCTTTTTGAAGAACTCTGAGCACCATAGGCAAATGACCTGCATGCTCAGTCTTTGAACGAGAAGACACCAATATACCATCAATAAATACAATCACGGACAGATCTATAAAGGGTTTGAACACACGGTTCATTAAGTCCATGCATATTGTTGGGGCATTGGTCAAACCGAATGATATAATGTGAAACTCAAAATGCCCATATCTGGTTCTGAATGTTGTCTTCGTAATATCCTTCTCCTTAACCCTTACCTGATGGTACCCGGACCTCAAGTCTATTTTCGAGAAAAACTTGGCACCATTCAACTGATCAAATAAATCATCAATCACCGGGAGCGGGTACTTAATAATGATCCTCACCTTATTCAATTGTCTATAATTAATACACATCCGCCAGGAACCATCTTTCTTCCTCATAAATAACACAAGTGCTCCCCACCATGATGTACTAGGTATGGTAAAGCCTTTTTCAAGCAAGTCCTTTAGTTGTTCCTTCAACTCTTTCAACTCAGTGATGGCCGTTCTATGTGGAGGAATAGATATTGGTTCAGTATCTTGTAGTAGGTCAATAGCAAACTCAATTTCTTGCTCTGGCGAAAGACCTGGAAATTCATCGGGAAACTCATTAACCATAGGGATATATTGAATGGTTGGTGGCTCTACTTTCACATCTTGTACCCAAACTAAGTGATAAATATATCCCTTTCTGATCATCTTCCTTGCCTTGAGATAGGAAATAAATCTACCTCTCGGCGAGGCAATATTACCTTTCCATTCCAAAACAGGCTCCCCGAGAAATTGGAATCGGACCATCTTTGATCTACAATCAACATTGGCATAACAAGAATACAACCAATCCATACCCAATATAACATCAAATTCTACCATATCTAACTAGATTAGGTCAACTACTGAAGATCGACTATAAACTACTACTATACAACCTTTGTATACCCGCGTAGCTATCACTAGATCCCCAACAGGTGTGGACACCTCAAAAGGTTTAACCAACTCAGGTTTTATTCCAAACTTACTAGAAACAAACTCAGTAACAAATGATAAGGTGGAAACTGGATCAATCAGTGCATATAAATCATATGAGGAGAGTGATAATATACATGTAACAACATCAGGTGACGATTACTGATCCTGTCGTCCTACAAATGCATATATGCGGTTGTGAGGACCGCTCTAGCTAGATGTTCCACCTCTGCCTCTACCTCGACCGGTTCGTTCTTGTGAACCTTGTTCAAGGGGGCATACTAATGATGACGAACCAGCTATAGATCCCGTTGGCTGAACTATTCTTTCATCACCACTCGTCGGATAATCCCTCATAACATGGCCTAGATAACAACAAGTATAACAAACACCCAACCCCAAATGGAACTACCTGGCATGCTGCTTACTGCACTGAGCACATTGTGGCAAGGGCAGCCTCATCTGACTTGACTCGCCCCTTTACTAAGAACTTGAGGCCCTAGAATTCTGACCATGACCTGAATATGTGGAATGATCAAATCCCTTACCGGCAAATGGAGGGGGTGCTCTATCCAATGGCTGGCTGGATACCTCGGGTATTGTTGTCTTTGACAACCTTAAAACTCCCCAGAATGACCCGAAGATCTTGCTCTCTTAGTTTGATCCCTATCATGCTCACGATCGGCCCTCTACTTCTTCTTACACTCATCTACGCCCTGAGTGTATGCCTTGATACGAGAAATATCTATGTCTGCCTGAAGTGAAACTGACATACAATCATCAAGCCAGTGCGGCTCCACCCCATCACGAACTGGTGAAATTGATCCTCCATATTAGATGCAATAGTGGGAGCACACCTAGGAAACGAATCAAACTGATTGTACTCACGAACACTCATGTTACCCGAACGAAGTGTTAAGAACCTATCAATTATGTCCCTTCTAACCTCTAGTGGCAGATAGTGATGAAGGAAAGCTTTTGTAAATTCCTGCCATACTGCTGGAGGGGAATTCTCACCTCTAGATAACTCGCAAGACTCATACCAATTAACTACAATATCCTGAAGTCTATAGGCATATAGGTCAATTGATTCAGTCGTAGTGGGCTTCATTACCCTAAAAGTCCTATATATTTTATCAAATAAATACCTGAGGATCTTTTTTAGGATCTGCTCCAGTGAATACCGGAGGGTCCAATTTAACAAAATCACGAACATTCGCAGTGACGAACCTATTTGCATGAGAAATACCTACTTCCTGACGCAGAGCCTGTGCTGCTACTAGTTGATTTAATAGCTGAATAACATCTCTCATCTCCTGACCCGGTGCATCTGACTGAGGAGTTGGACGTACAGGGGCAGGCGTTGAAGCTGATGCCCCTCAGAGCTCCTCTGGATTGGGCAGGGTATGTGAGGCCTGAGATGGAATCTCACTATCATACTCTCCTCGAGCCCTAGTAACTTGTGGTGCTCGACTAGTAGTCTCATCCACCACTGACTTGCCCTTCTGGGTGGCTATAGCCTTCTTCGGCATTACTAAAAGCATAACAAATCGTTAGGAAAATGAATTATTATATCGCACGATGTATGTTAAGAAGGAAGATAACATACTATATGTCCTTTAGCCTCCTACCTATAAGTGTGATACACAACACACCCATAAACAAGAATCGACTAGCCATAGTTTGTAGATAATCCTAGGGCAGAACAACTATAATACCACTTTTGTGACGACCCAATCCCATGGGCCATGACGAGTGCCCTAGTCTTAACTGTCGAACACCCTTAAGCATGTGTCTAAGATATAAACATGAATAACATATGTTGAATGATGAGAATAACATGCGTGAGGGAAACCTGTCCAAAAGACATATTTACATATACTTGGGGAATACGTAGGGCGAGCCGAAAAGGCTGCCATAGACAACTATATAGGCCACTATATATACGGCCCACAGACCTCTAATAGAATATAGAGATGTACAAGGACAGGACTAGACCCCTTCATACCTATATATGTACACAAACATATCGTACCAAAATCAAAAGCAGCTCTAGATAAAATGGAGCACACCAACTCTTATTGATCAAGGATCCTAAGAAAGGGGACCATCAGCTTGTCTACCTACACCTGCGGTCATAAATAGCAGGCCCCGGGAAATAGTTCGTCAGTACGAATAATGTACTGAGTATGTAAGGCATGAAAATCAGTACATAAAAGACATAGATGAAGCATGAAATAAACAATTCCTCCTATAAGTCTAAATAACTTTGTAAATCCTGAAACATTAATCATTTCATGCATGTGCTTATAAAAGGCGTGTCAAGCATAGGTATAGGTGTACATAATATCATCAAGCCTGTGAGGGCATCCCCTCGTATTATCTCTGCCACTGTGGGCAAAATCATCAACATATACTAGCTGATCAGGTAGTGGTGTGTATATGACGTCATAACCTTTTCCCATATCCCATATACATATAATATAGACGTATATAACATCATCTGGTCATGGGTCAATGTACATGTATAAATGAGTGAAATGCATAAAAAGTACGTTAATAAGATCTATATACCTTTCAGATAAACTTTATCACTACGTATTTTGCTGAGACCCGTGAATAGAAGATATAATAATATGTCACATTGGGAATCAAGAACATAGACACCCCTAGTACTTCTATGAATAGTGACACTTGTGAAGGTGTGTGTTTTCTTGTTTCGTTTATATAATTGGGATCATGCCAAAAATAAAGAATGATAGCCTTAACATACGTGAACCAATTCTGTAGACAATTCTTCTAACCCATGACAATTACGATAAAACACGTGACAACAATATCGGAGTAGGGAAAAATCCTTATAATATTCTTGAGAAAGAATATACTAGGCTTTCTTAGAATTGCAACAATGTCACATTGCTAACATGCTAAGGAATTTTTGGTTGAATTCTTGTTGAAGATTGTTTCTTACCGTTTGATATAAGAACCTCTATTTGAATTAGAGAGGTCTTATGCTTTAATGGGTGTGGGCCCCACATTTCAATGCTTGGTGTCACATAAACTTCTCAAGTGTGCCACTTTTCAGTCTCTTTTAAGAGTCATAAAATGGGAAAGGGGGTGTTGCCACGTTGGGGGGTTAAGTTTATCCAAAGTTCTTAATTAATTACCCACCAATTGCTTAATTAACTAGTTAATCTCCCATAAACCAATAATTAACCAATTACCCACATAATTAGGAATTATCTCAAATTACTTAAAATAATACTCACTTTTAACACAATTTATGTACTCTATTATCGTGGTCATGGGTTAACTTGTATGACACTAATCCACAAATACCGGGTATTATGGCTCAGATCGTATTATATCCCAAATTGATAACCTTCAACGAAACTCATTTTCTTTGATTCGTTTACCCTTTAAACTTCACGAAACTTGCCTATCTCCTCCTATAAATAGCATAAATGCTTATAACCTCACGATAATCACAAACCCGAGTCTAAGTCAATTATCTGAAGATGAAACTTTATCGTACGAAAATGCGAGATGTAGCATCAACTCTCAGTCAAACTTCCCAACTTTCATATTTTCGTCAATTCAACCCAAAACGACCTATGGACCTCCAATCGATATCTAGAGATACTCTTAAGTCCAAAATCACTATACAAGGCTATCGAACCCATCAAAACTGTATTCTGGAGTTGTTTACACATAACTCAATTTCAGGTAAATTTTTTTAACTTAGGCTTCTAACATTGGGACTAAGTTTCCCAATTCATTCTGAAACATTCTTGGAATCAAACCAACCACCCCAGCAAGTCATATAACAACAAATGAACATAGATAATAAATAAATTGGGAACCAGATACAATACTCAAAATGACTAGTCGATGGATACATTTTCCCCCTCTTAAATAAATATTCATCCTCGAACGGGTCTATAGTGGTACATGGAGTCTCAAATAGATTTTTTTTAGTTGCTCCGGATCTCCCACTCGGTCTCTCAAGTGGCCTCCTCGACTGGACAGCCTCTCCATGGAACTTTCACTAAAACTATACTCTTTGATATCAACTTTTGAAAGTCCAATCTCTATCTAATTGAACCGTGCTAAAGTCCAAAACATGAGATGGGTCAGTATAGTACTTATAAAGCATGAAAACATGAAACCCCGGGTGAACACCCGATAGACTAGGTAGCAATGCAAGCTTGTAGGTCGCCTCTTCAATCCTCTTAAGCACCTCAAAAGGGCCAATATACCAAGGTTTCAACTTGCCCTTGTTCATGAACCTCATAACACCGTTCATTGGTGAAACTCTAAGTAATACCTTCTCTCCCACCATATTGACAACATCACCAACCTTCTAATGGGCTTAAATCTTCTATCTAGATTGTTCTGTGTGAAGTTGTTCGTGAATTAACTTGACCTTTTCCAAAGCATCCTCAACCAAATCAGTATCCAATAACCTAGCCTCACCCGACTCAAACCAACCAATCGGAGACTGACTCGCCTCCCATATAAGGCGTCATACGGAGCCATCTTAATACTTGAATCGTAACTGTTATTGTAGGAAAAATCTACAAGCGGTGCAAACTTATCCCAAGTACCCCTCGAATCCATAACATAAGCGTGTAACATATCCTCCAATATCTGACTGGTGCACTAGAATTGTCTAACCATCTGAGGGTAGAATATTTTACTCAACTCTACTAATGTGCCTAACTCTCACTACACCGCTCTCCAAAACTATTGTGTGAATTGCATACCCCGATCAGAAATAACGGACACTAGCACACTGTGAAGGCGAATGATCTCGCGGATATAGATCTCAACCAACCGCTCTAAAGAATAGGTAGTCGCCATCGGAATGAAATGTGTGGACTTAATCAACTGGTCCACAATCACCCAAATAGCATCAAATTTCTTCAAATTTTATGGGAGTCCAGCAATGAAGTCTATAGTGATACGCTCCCATTTCCACTCAGGAATTTGAAACCTCTGAAGCATAGCGCCCTGCCTCTGATGCTTGTACTTTACGTGCTGATAGTTCAAGCACCGAGCCACATACTCCACTATATATTTCTTCATTCTTCTCCAT
Source organism: Nicotiana paniculata (assembly GCA_005239505.1). Classification (NCBI taxonomy): domain Eukaryota; kingdom Viridiplantae; phylum Streptophyta; class Magnoliopsida; order Solanales; family Solanaceae; genus Nicotiana; species Nicotiana paniculata. The sequence continues at coordinate 7,557 of ML357897.1, read as the reverse complement.
CGATAGTGCGTGCTGTCTCAAGTCCTGATACATTTTTGCGGCACCTGGATAAATGGAATACTGCAAACTTTGGGCCTCCTCAAGCATCAAATCACATAACCTATCCACATTAGCCACACAAATCAGACCCTGCATCCACAACACCCCCTCACCTCCAATAGAAACCTCCTTCGCATCACCGCACTGAACCGTGTCCTTAAGAAAAAATGGGGTCGTTATACTGACGCTCTCTGATGCGATCATGAAAGGAAGACCATGAAACCACGCAAGCTAGAACTCATCTAGGCTCTGAAACATCTAACCTCACGAACTGATTGGCCAAGGCCTGAATATCTGATGTAAACACTCTCTCACTAAAGGGAATATATGAAACGCTACCTATACTCAACACCTTTGTACTCAAGGCATCGGTTAACACATTTGCCCTCCCGGGATGGTACAATATAGTAATATCATAGTCTTCTAACAGTTCCAACCATCTTTGATGCTTCAAATTTTGATCATTTTTCTTGAACAAGTGATGTAGACTCCAATGATCCTTAAATACCTCACAAGAAACACCTTATAGATAATACCTCCAAATTTTCAATGCATGAACAATGGTTTCCAACTCTAAATCATGAATGGTGTTGTTCTTCTTATGGGGCTTTAACTGACGTGAATCATATGCAATCACTCTATCCTCTTGAATTGGGCACCCTTCTGGGTCAATCTAGTTAAAGGTGCAGTAATGGACGAGAAATCCTCCATAAAATGACGATAATATCTGGCAAATCCAAGAAATCTTCGAATCTCATTAGCTGAAGACGATCTAGGCCAACTCTCAACTACCTCAATCTTCTTCGTATCTACCTTGATCCCCTCACTGGACCCCACATGCCCCAAGAACACCACATAGTCGAGCCATAACTCACACTTGGAGAGTTTAGCATAATGCGTCTTCTCGCTCAACATTTGTAGTACCATCCTTAGATGTTTTGCATGCTCCTCCTGGCTATGTGAGTACACCACGATATCATCAATAAATACTACGAAAAACAAATCGAGATATGACTAGAATACACTGTTCATCAGATGCATGAAAGTTGTTTGGGCATTGGTAAGCCAAAAAGACATCACAAGGAAGTTGTAGTGACCATAGTGAGTCATGAATACCGTCTTCAAAATACCACATTCCTGAATCATCAACTGCTAATACCCAGACCTCAAATTAATCTTCGGGAACACTCTAGCTCCCTGAAGCTGGTCAAATAAGTCATCAATGCGCGGCAAAGAATACTTGCCCAATATTGTAACTTTGTTCAACTTCCTATAATCAATGCACAACTATATAGTTCCATCTTTATTCTTCACAAACAGAACTAGTGTGCCCCAAGGCAAAAAACTAGGCCTAATGAACCCCTTACGAGAAGCTTCTGAAGCTGCTCTTTTAATTTCTTCAACTTCGCTAGTGCATTACAATATGGAGGAATAGAAATGTACTGGGTACCCGGCACCAAGTCAATACCAAAGTCAATGTCCCTGCTGGTCTGCCCGGCAGGTCTAAAGGAAATACATCCAGAAAGTCTCTCACTAACGGAACGGACTCAATAGTAGGAGTATCAGCACCAACACCCCTCACAAAGGCCAAATATGTCAAACATACATTACCAACCATTTGTTGGGCCTTCAAATATAAGATCGCTATACTAGGAACATACTTTAGAGAACCTCTCCAATCAATCCTAAGCAATTCCAGTATCGCCAATTTTACGGTCTTAGTGTGACAATCCAGCGTAGCATGACATGGTGACAACCAATCCATGCCTAGAATAACGTCAAAATCAACCATACTAAGTAGTAAGAGATCAACTATCATCTCTAATCCTCCAATAATCACCACACATGACTGATATACACGATCCACAATAATAGAATCACCCGTTGGTGTAGATACATGAATAGACATAACTAATGAATCACGGGGCATATCCAAATAATGAGCAAAATAATATGATAAATATCAATAAATGGAACCAGGGTCAAATAATATGGAACCATCTCTGTGGAACATTGAAACAATACATGTGATCAATATATCTGAAGCAACAACATCCGGACTGGGGGAAAAGCATGGAATTGAGCCTAACAACCACTTGATCGGCCTCCCCCTCTAGGGAGACCTCGAGCTGCCCGAATCCTACACGGAGCTGGATGAGTGGGTGGTGAAGTAATTGCTGCAGAAGTAATAGCCTGAACCCTCTACTAAATTGAATAACCCATAAGACGCGGACAATACCTCCTCACATGCTCCAACTCTCTACACTCAAAGGAACACGATCTGACAACTACGACAGGTACTGAATGGGCCCCTGTGAACCAGAATAACCACTAAAAGAACCTGGTACAGATAAACTCTGGACTGATCGAGCACGTGATGAACTCGGAGCTGGGGGACACTGAAAGATGATTGAACCCAGGCGAGCACTATATGAACCATGGCTAGTTGATACACCATTATGAATCAGACGATCAATCTGAGTGGTCTTACAAGGGCGACCCCTGTTATAGTGGGACTGTCATCCAGATGAGGCACTATTGAAACCACCTGAACCACGAGGCCTCTTGGACACTCTCTATACACGCTCCTAACTACTAACCTGCTCTAGGCGCCAAGAAATATCAACCAACCCGTCAAGCCTCGGACCTAACGCAATCTCCCGAATCATGACGAAGCGTAGTCCAAAGGTGTGGCCATTAATGAACCTCCTAATTCTCTCCCTCTGTGGGAAGAAACCAGATCGTGTGACGAGCCAACTCAAAAAATCTCATCTCATAGGGTGTCACTAATATACCCTCATGGTGTATTTTCTCAAACTACATATGCAACTTGATGCATGGATAGAATTCATGATTTTAAGCATTATATACCTTACATTTTATGTGCTTTTGTGATAAAAATACACGTTATATGTGCATAATGGAGTCTATTTCATGTGTAGGTGAACTGGAGAGGGAAGCCGAGCTAAATGGATGCATAAACGTCAAAAATACGCTCAAGAGTCTAAAAGGAGTAACCCAGGCTATAGTGGGGCATTTTGGCCTTAAAGTCAGGCCTAGCCTGGCTATAGTGGGGCGTTAGACCCATAAAGCAAGGCCTAGCCTGGCTATAGTGAGGCGTTAGACCCATAAAGCCAGGCCTAGCCTGGCTATAATGGGGCATTTGGGGCTTAACGCCTGGGTCCCGGGTCCGGTCAATTCCGAGTTTTGAAGGTTCTAAGTGATTCCCGGTTTGAATAGAAGTCTCCTACATGGTTAGGGTTTGTCCCAAACTTATAAATAGACCCAAAAACACAAATTTGAGGGATTATTCACAAGTTTTTCAGAGGATTGACGTGAGGGGACGTGGAGGAACACACACCACGCTTGAAGGAGGCTTCTACCTAGTTTTTGTTCTCTTCTCTTCCTTTAATTTCATAGTTAATTAGTTCTAGAGTTTTGGGTGCTACTTGAATGTTGTAGTTTGAAGCTTGAATTGTTCTTATTACTTTATCATATTGGTTTATTTATTCAATCTTGCACTTAATTATTTGATTTCTTGATCACCAATTGAATACTATCTACGAATCTAGGATTGAACTCGGGAGAGGGAATTCTAGATTGCATATAAGATTAGATAGAACAAGATCTTAACCCTTCAGGGGAGCGCATTTGCGGTTAGGATAGGAATATAACTAATCGTCTTGCTTGGTTATTATATAGGAATTATTAATACGTTCTTGTTAATCCTAATTTCATAGGAATATAGATGTTAGGTTAGCTTGAATAGGCGAGTTGTACTTCGGGAGAAGGCTACGAGCAATATTAACCTCGTCAATCAATAAACCAGATAAATTAATTAGACGATTTAAATGGAAACTCAACAGGATTGTTTGCTAACCCATAACTCTAGAATATCGGCTCTTATTGAATTCGTGTCTAAGTTCACCAATTTGTTTCATTAATTTTATAGTTTACTATTCTAGATTAATTTTAGTTAAATATTCATACTTTAGTATTCGCTTGAATAGAGTAATTGTTTGGGTTTAATTTAGTTGATAGTTAATCACAAGTCCCTTTGGGATGGTTGTCCTAATTCTTATTATCCTTCTCAGAGCTTTTATTGTAATGTTTCTAATAATGTTAATGAGTTTGATAGGAGCTAGGAAGTGGAGGATATGGAAAGAGTGGCTCGTATTATGGACTTGATGAGACAAAGAAGCGAAGCAACAGAACATGATAGCCGAGCAACAAGTTCTTGATGGCTTAGCTATCAAAAGACTCCAGGCTAAAGTGGATGAATTAATGGCCCATTTCCAAGAAGAACCACAACTCGACGAAGAGAGCGAGTTCCCACCAGAAGATAATTTTGAAGAAGAAGATATAATGAGCCAATCTTGGCTAGAGGAACAAGCTCAACTAATAAAATCTCATGAGTTTCTTCGTGATGGTCTTTCAGATATGACAGAGCAACTGATAGAAGGAAGAACTGAGCTCAAGCAAGAGATAGACCACTTTGGCTCAGATATCCATGACCTGCAGGCTCAATTGAATAAAAAAGTTGAGGTGTCTGATGCCCTACCATCAATATTTGTGGATATTGGCCAGCTTGTGTAGCGTAAAGAGGAAATCCAATTATTCGACCAAATTATTAATAATGTCAAGGTTGATGAAGAGTATAAAATAGAGGATGTCAAAAATAATGCAGTTTTTTGAATTGGAGCGTATTGGACCTCATTATAAACACTTTTCAACATTGTGTTTGGTTGGTGACATGGGAATAGATCCACTCGAGCATATAGAGGAGTCAATGGATGAGGAACAAAGTGTTTATATTCTGAAATTTGTGATGCCAAGAAGACAAAATGACATCCCTCACCTAAGGGCCAAGAAGTGCAAGATGCGATACCTACGGTTTGGTTCCTTCATTTTTATACCACCACCCCATGAACGTGACAGAAAAATTGATGCAAAATTGGGGACGCAATTCATATCCTCAAAGTGGAAGGAAAAGTGGTGAAGCAGCAGAGTCGTGCCACGACTATAAATAAGGCGCTTGTTGGGAGGCAACCCAGCCTGTATATCTTTTCATTATTTTTTTGTCAGTTTTGTGTTATTTTTATTTTGCAGAGTAGCGGAAGTCTGAGTACCCAAAAGTTGAAGCTGAGGGGCATGTTTGAGCTTAAGTGTGGGGTCATCCCGATTCTAAAGATTGAGAATCATGTCTGGGGGTCTCAGAGAGTATTTCTCACCCTTGTTTTAATGATATTCTTTGTGATCATGCATCGAGGACTATGCATAACATAAGTGTAGGGTGGGAAAACTACTTTCTGAGGTTTAATTGTATAAAATTATTGTTTTTGGAAAAATCTCGAATTATTCCCAACGATGGATCTGTTGGACAATTTTCTTGAGGGATAAAGTCCGATTTAAAAACGCCAAAAAGATTTTTTTGTTAAATTTTTTATAGGATATATAGGTAGTATCCCTGGGTTTTTCTTTGGGCCACGATTCTTTTCCAAGGGTGTAACTTGAACCGGGCACTTAATATTTTTTTAGAGTATTTAGGAAGAAGCTGAGTAACTTAGAAATACCCCATGACATGTTTGATGCCGGCATATTAGGTTATGACATACATTCTTCTTTCCCTTATATTTGGTTTGACATGTGATGCTTGAGTAAAAATAAATAGCCTATTTTGTGACGCTTTAGCTCATTTGTTTGACTTGTATGCTACATAGTGTAATATTGCTTAATTCTCTCAATTTTGTGTGCTTGCTTGACTTGAGAGTTGAATAAAACCGTTGTGATTGAGTCATGTGCATTGTGTGAGTGAGGTTTAGTAAGNTTATGCTAATCTAGGAGATGACGTAGGCATTTTCTTGCTTGATCATGGATGTGCTTGTCACATAAGAATTACATTTTCCATTGCTAGCCCCTTTGAGCCTTTAGACCTTTTCTTTGGTACCCACATTACAAGTCGTACCCCTATTTTGTTCTTAAATTGAGATTTTTTGCACCTTTTCCCTAAGGAACTTAGTCGCTAAAAGAAGTAAAGTGAGATATTGGGGATTAAATTTTGAGTGGAGCCATGGAAAGACTTCTTAGTGCACTAAAAATTGTATTCAACAGTCACTAGCCATTGAATCTTCATGTATGGAGTGTGTGTAGGAAAGAAAAAAAAAATGATAGTAAAAGTATGTACAAAAAGATACACACCTCCAATTTTTATTAATTTGTGTGCTAGTGAAAATATAGAAGTGCTTAATTGAAAAAGGGCTATGTTGAATATGAATTGTGGCAAGTGAATTGGTTGAGAAGAATATGTGTTGATTTGCGAAGGTAGTGGATTAAAGTGCTTAGGAGGGTTAGTCACTATTCCCAAATATGTCCTACCTGTCCCTTAGCCTACATTACAACCTTAAAAGTCCTAATTGATTCTAGATTTGGCTAACTTGAATTTGTGGAGATCTAAACTAAGGTCAAGCTTATGGTACGACCACGAGATGCATATGAATTGTTTTTGAGAGTGAGTGAATTTGTTCAATTTTGTGACGTCCTTAAATAATGTTCAAAAGTATATTTGAATGTGTGGACTAGATATATTCACACTCTTGTTGTTGGTGAGGGCACATGATCTCATGAACGATCAGTAATATTGTAATTTTCTTGTTGGGTAGGTGCGTGAATTGAGAGGGCTTAGTAGTTGCAAGTCGACTTTTGAGGTTGGGTGGTTGCAATTAGGTTGTTGGTATGATTGATTAAATTGTTATACTTGGGCATGTTTAAAGAAGGGGAAGAATGTGAAATTTGTATGTTCATACTTAATTGTCGGTATCGATCATAGTTAAGGGGTAATTTGTGTGATTGAAAAGTAAAATACTCTTTGTTAATGAAATGTGTGCGTGTGGAAGGCTATTGCTCGAGGACGAGCAAGAGTCTAAGTTTTGGGTATTGATGCGTGGCTAGAATTCATGATTTTAAGCATTACATACCTTACATTTTATGTGCTTTTGTGATAAAAATACATGTTATATGTGCATAATGGAGTCTATTTCATGTGTAGGTGAATTGGAGAGGGAAGCCGAGCTAAATGGATGCATAAACGTCAAAAATACGCTCAAGAGTCGAAGAGGAGTAACCTGGGCTATATTAGGGCATTTTGGCCTTAAAGTCAGGCCTAGCCTAGCTATAGTGAGGCGTTAGACCCATAAAGCCAGGCCTAGCCTGGCTATAATGGGGCATTTGGGGCTTAACGCTTGGGTCCCGGGTACGGTCAATTCCGAGTTTTGAAGGTTCTAAGTGTTTCCCGGTTTGAATAGAAGTCTCATACACGGTTAGGGTTTGTCCCAAACTTATAAATAGACCCAAAAATAGAACTTTGAGGGATTATTCACGAGTTTTTCAGAGGATTGACGTGAGTGGACGTGGAGGAACACACACCACGCTTGAAGGAGGCTTCTACTTAGTTTTTCGTCTCTTCTCTTCCTTTAATTTCATAGTTAATTAGTTCTAGAGTTTTGGGTGCTACATGAACGT